>JASCZW010007171.1:0-27518 GCA_034211315.2 Aedes japonicus
TAGTTCTTAGTAGGAGAGTTTTTGTTTCAGTTTTAATCTTAGAATTGACAGAGCAGCGCCAATGGATTTTAACTTTCTCGAAATCTTAAGGACATACGGGATCAAGTCCCTATCACTTCGAAGTTTTCTGAGCACAAACCGCAAATACTGTTAGGGCTTCAGGTGTGAAAATTTCAAGAATCGTTTGCTCCACTGGAGCATCCATTGTTTAGCAATTTGAGCGTTGTTTGTTTTGTTCTGTTTGTGAATTTTAGTCTCAAAAATCGTGAAGTGATAATTAACCTAACCTATAAATCATATGGAAAAAGGACTCTCTCCAGTTTCACCTTGAAGACAAACTGTATGGAATCCCTTTATGGCAGGAGCGATGGCTTCTTCATCCACACAAGCACACTTTGAGTTTGTTCAACAAAATATTCAAAGTAATCCACTTACCTGGAATGAATCATCACTGCTAATAGGAGAGCAGAACACCATATTTAATAAATTTACACTGTTTAATTCACCAAAAACACTCAGAATTGATCAACTGGTGCTCATTTCCACAGAGCAGGTAATTTTTCGTTGTCATTGTTTACCTTTCTA
This sequence comes from Aedes japonicus, assembly GCA_034211315.2. Classification (NCBI taxonomy): domain Eukaryota; kingdom Metazoa; phylum Arthropoda; class Insecta; order Diptera; family Culicidae; genus Aedes; species Aedes japonicus. Next base: position 586 of record JASCZW010007171.1, read on the forward strand.
AAACCAGGATCCGCTAATTAATTTTTCACAAAAAACTGTATTTCCATTTCTCATAGCCACCTGAAAACTATTTACTTTCACTAAGGGATCAATTATCATCACGCTCTTGAAAACAGTACACGAAAAAACTGTTGAATTAACGACAATGGTGCGACAATTCTGCACCCTCTCTCAAAATTACGCTTTTTGCTTTTTTTAAATTCACACTCAGCTGTTTGTTGCTATGCATAGCGCAGTGTTGTCAGCAACTGTTTGCGCGAGTGTGCGGTATTGATAAAACTTTTGATAAACAAAGTAAATAATGCCGCGTGTTACAAAAAGAAGAAAAGTAGCAGTTTTGCTTGAACGGGCTAAAAAGTGATAAAAAGTGATGTTGATCTCTTAACTTGGACATTAGAAAACCCGTGGAATAGTGGTTTTAGTTCACCGTCAACTGAATTTGATAGAGAAATAAGTTCAGGAGAAGAATCTGTCGGCAAATCTTCCGACATGACACATAACGTTACTAAACCTAGCTGGTTTTGAGAATCCCGGTCATACTTCAAAATCCGATGATGAGTTGTTTGTGTACATATTTATTTTCATGTTTGCAAAGTAAAGGAAAAACAGCTTTCATTCATAACTTTTTCCTTGTAAGCTGGAGCGAGGGGTAGGGCAGTCTGGGTTGACTTGATCCCCCTTTATCGTTATGCATATATCTCAGCGAAAAAAAACGAAACTTGATGCGGTTTTTGTTCCGGTTCAAAGTTCCTCATTAAGTTTGTTCATACAAAGAGATGCAAAAAATTCCAAAATCACGTTTTTCTGAAAAATGCTTAAAATTGCATTTTGTAAAAGATTCTTTAAAAACAATTGTGGTGAACGATATCATACTTTATGACTATTAATTTGATTTATTTATTATTTTTTGGAGCGCCTGACGTTATACCGTTATACTACTGCATACCTATGGTATTTGAAATAAAAAAAAAACACCTTGATTCCCCGTTTTTGGAAAAGCATGAAAATAATGTTTTTCTCGTACATTTTGTTGTGAAATATTTTTTTTTCTCTGATAAGAAATGTCCTAATAGAGTTCTATTTTTTCACATTTAATGTTCAATTTACTCAAGGGATCAAGTGTCCCCAGACTGAGCTTTTAACCTAGTATCAAAATAATCAAAAGTTCTACAATAGGCTGATGCTAAATTCGAAATATTTGCTCCCCTAAGCTTAATCGACGCCAATTTGGGTCCTGATAGTCCCCAAATTTTTTTAACACATTTGGTTTTAATTTGGCTTTGCACACGCTATTCAAAGTTTGTATGGGAATTAGTAAAGGGCGATACGGTCAAAATTTGGTCAATATCAACTTGACGTATTTCTTTCAATTTTGCATTTAAAAAACCTGAACACCCCTCATTTTGAAGGTGTGTGTGTGTAGAATGTTGCGCCTATTTTGATTTTGGAATTCACTCTTCAGTTGTCAAAATGCCGTCCAAGCAAGAAGAGCAGCGTATCAAAATTTTGCTCGCGCATCGCGAAAATCCGAGCTACTCGCACGCAAAGTTGGCAAAATCGCTAAAAGTTGCCAAATCAACCGTTACAAATGTAATTAAAGTGTTTGGGGAACATTTGTCGACAGCCAGGAAGTCTGGATCGTGGGGAAATCGAAAACCGGAAGCCGCTGAGACGACAAAGAGAGTTGCCGGTAGTTTCAAGCGAAACCCTAACCTATCTCTCCGAGATGCCGCAAATAAGCTGGGTGTATCGTCTACAACCGTGCATCGAGCCAAAAAACGAGCCGGACTATCGACTTACAAGAAGGTAGTGACTCCAAATCGCGATGATAAACAAAATACGACGGCCAAAGCGCGATCCCGGAGGCTGTACACGACGATGCTGACGAAGTTTGACTGCGTGGTAATGGACGACGAAACCTACGTCAAAGCCGACTACAAGCAGCTTCCGGAACAGGAGTTTTATACGGCAAAAGGAAGGGAAAGGTAGCAGATATTTTCAAGCACACAGAAACTGTCAAAGTTCGCAAAGAAATATCTGGTTTGGCAAGCCATCTGTACCTGTGGCTTGAAAAGCAGCATTTTCATAGCTTCCGGGACTGTCAACCAAGAAATTTACGTGAAAGAGTGTTTGAATAAACGTCTGCTGCCTTTCCTGAAGAAACACGGTTGTTCCGTACTGTTTTGGCCGGATTTGGCATCTTGCCATTACGGTAAAAGGCCATGGAGTGGTACGCCGCCAACAACGTTCAGGTGGTTCCCAAGGACAAGAACCCTCCCAACACGCCAGAGCTCCGCCCAATTGAGAAATACTGGGCTATTGTCAAGCGGAACCTAAAGAAGACCAAAAAACTGCTAAGGACGAGCAGCAGTTCAAGGCAAACTGGCTTTCTGCGGCGAAGAAGGTGGACAAGGTGGCTGTACAAAATCTGATGGCAGGGGTCAAGCGTAAGGCCCGGCAATTCGGATTTGGAAAAGCGGAAGCCTAACTGAATATTTTTCCTGAATTTTATACTAATTGAACTTGAAAAAGAAATTTAATTTGATTTTTTAAATAAACGATTTCACCAATTTACACGCGTTTTCCCTTGACCAAATTTTGACCGTATGAAGAATCTCTAACTTACATTTCCAGATCCCTAACATCTTGATATTATGTCCTTAAACCAAATCTTATTAAGACTCATATAGTGTAAGTTGCCAACTATCAAAATGCCGAAGATACCTGACATGTAAATTCTATACAAAAATATTTATTCAACAAATATAAAAATAAGAAATAAAAATATGTAATATATATATAAAATATATAAATAGAAAATAGTAAAAATATGTAAAATAATATATATAGAAATAGAATATAAAAATACATAATATATAAAATATAAAAAATGATATAAAATAATAAAAACAAAATAACAATGAAACATAATGCATTTGCCAGTGTTTGTTTGTATTTTATGTTTATTGAATAACTATTTTGTATAGAATTTACATGTCAGGTATCTTCGACATTTGATAGTTGACAACCTACACTATATGAATGTATATAGAGATTTGGTTTAAGGACATAATATCAGGAATGTTGAGATCTGGAAATGCAAGTTTGAGATTCTTCATACTAATTCCCTTACAAACTTTGAATGAGCGTGTACAAGCCAAATTAAAACCAAATGTTAAAAATTTGTGGGGACTATCGGACCCAAATTAGCGTCGATTAAGCTTAGGGGCAAATATTTCAAATTTTGCATCAGCCTATTCTACAACCATCGGAATAATAAAATGGTTCCAATTCACTCTAAGTATTCACAGGTTTCAACAGCAAGATTTTGACACATTTCAATCAAATGTGTAAATAGTTATTAGGGATTTAAAAAAATTTAATAAAGTCCAAGGTAATCATACTATATTTTTATAAGAAAACAACTTTCAAGTTGATTCCTTTGAAAAAAATAACAAAAATGTGGCAATCGAATGATGTGATTGATTGTCAGGGTTCAGTATGACGAAAAGGTCCCTGGAATCAATTTTCAAATTGCAAATATCCCATTTATTATCGCAGATGTGCAATTTAAAACATTTTAAAAACATTTTGTGTATCAGAAATCTAATCAACAACTCATCCGTTACACTCAAAATATTTTACTGATAAATTCTATGTGTCCACACATAGATTTTTGCAATCTGCTTTCTACAATGAAGTCTATGTGCAGGACACATATTTTTTTTGGTTCCATCTAAAATCCATGTGTGGCCGCACATATTATTCACATAATTTTCATTTGCCCTTCTAAGGGGATTATGTTTATGTGTGGCAATTCAAGTCTATTAGAATTACTTATGAATTTTTACCATTAATTGTGTGCAGATTATTTTTCGTGTAGTTAATGGTTAAAATAAGAATTGGAAATTAACGTTTAGATACACCAATCTTTCTATTCAACAAGATGTATGGCTTAATATTTAGCTAATTATGCCCCTGACTCCCCCGACCTTTGAAAAGGATTCTTATTTTATAAAATAACTGGCAACCACGACCGCCCCACCAAAAATTACTTATGCTTCTTTGGTATGGTGGCCCAAAACCAATGAGGTAACCGCTCAGAAGAAGTAACGTAAGTTACAAAGATTCGCCTGTATATCAATGACAGGGGCAATGAAAAGTACACCATCAATTGATTTGGATCCCCTTCTCAATATACTGCTTTTACATTAATTTGTGAAGCTACAAACTGAAAAAAGTACGCTGCAGTTTAAAGGGTGTTCCGATCAAAATTTGGTCAAACAGTTTTATGTGTGAATCGATCAAAGTTTTTATTAATTAGTCAAATTCTTTTTCGTTTTCCAGTACAGTTAATACTGACTACAGGAGAAATATTCAGCTAAGCTTCCTTTTTACCGAATGCGAATTGCCGAGGCTTTTGTTTAACACCTGCCATAAGATTTTGTACAGTCTCCTTGTCCACTTTATTCGCCACAGAACGCCAGTTTGCCTTGAACTGTATTTCGCTCACAACAGCTTTTTGAGTCTTCTCAAGGTTCCGCTTGACGATGGCCCAATATTGTTCGATTTTGCGGAGCTCTGGCGTGTTGGGAGGGTTCTTGTCCTTGGGCACTACTTGAACGTTGTTGACAGTATACCAATCCATGGCTTTTTTCCGCAATGGCAAGATGCCGGCTTAATAGAACGGAACAATTGAGCGCATCAGCAAAGACAGTAGACGTTTTTGTAGGCTCTCACTCAGATAAATTTCCTGATTGACGGTTCTGGTCGCAATGTAAACGTTGCACTTCAAGTTTAGTGTGCTTGAAAATGTCTGCGACCTTTTCCCCTCCGGTTGCCGTATAAAATTCATGTCCAGAAAGCTGTTTAAAGTCTGCCTTGACATAAGTGTCATCGTCCTGTATCACGCAATCAAACTTCGTCAGTATCGTCATGTACAACTTTCGCAACCATGCTTTGGCCGACGTGTTTTGTTTATCGTCGCGATTTGGAGTCACTACTTTCTTGTTAGTCGACAGTCCAGCTCGTTTCTTAGCTCTATCCACGATTGAAGGCGCCACTTCCAGCTTCTTTGCAACATCTCGGACGGAGAGGTTGGCGTACCGCTCGAAACAGCGGGCAACTGTTTTTGCCGTCGCTTTCCTGGCTATCGACAAACGTTCACCGCACACTTTTAATACATTGGTAACAGTTGATTTAGCCACGTTCAACAATTTCGCCAACTTGGCGTGAGAGTAGTTTGGGCTTTTGCCATGCACTTGCAAAATTTTGATGCGTTGCTTCTCTTCCTTCGACGACATTTTGATAACTGAAGAGCTTATCTCAAAATCGAAATAGAGGCATGATGCTACACGCACACATCTTCCAAAATGTTTAATGCACGATGAAAGAAAATACGTCAAGTTTAAGTCGACAAAATTTTGATCGGAACACCCTTTTTTCGTTATAATAGAATACTAGATTGTGATCTGATAGGACATCTGAAAATCCTGATAGACCTCAATTTGAACTCAGATGTAAAAACAATTAAAGATTGGATGCCAACGAAGACCAACTACGTTGTACCTTCTAAGGCGGTTAAACCAAGCCACTATGGATGGGAGTCCGGTGGGCCTAGCACACGTTCAGGATCTATTGTTTTTTATACGGATGGGTCCAACATGGGGGAGAATACCGGAGCCGGGGATTTTAGACTTGGTCGAAAAACGTGTCATTCACGTGTCAATCGCAACTAGTGTGAGAATGCATTCTTTCGCTGAAACAACTGGCTAGTTGGAATGAGGTTATATTATCTTGGGTGCCCGGTCGTTGTTAAATTGAACGAAATGAAAATGCCGGTAGACTAACAAGACAAAGATCTGAACCTTTTTGTGGTGTCCCTGAGTGTACTTTGAGGATGAAACTTTGAACTTGGAAATGTCCATGGCAGAATCCAACTGGAAATGTTTAGAATTCCAAATGTTACAAAAGGTTCAAAAAGCTTGTGGACCTCAAGAAGAGAGTTCTTTTTACCTATACTGGCCTAGTAACCGGACATTGCCCGAGTAGATATCATTTGAAAAACATTGTACATTACCTATATGCAAATCCTGGCTTCAAGATGCGAATTAGAATAGTAAACAGGGATATACCACATAATTTCAACTCAGTGGACTCAGTGGTTCTACGCCAAAAACAAAAAACTGGATTGCCACGGATACATGCCGGCAAGCAAAAAGGTTCATAAAACCTAGTGCAACAAACCCAACAAACATCGGTGTTGAATTAGAGCTTGTTCAAACAAATTTGGAGAAGCTATTCAGCTATTCTAGAAGAAACAGCTGAAAAGCTTCTCCAAATTTGCTTGAACAAGCTCTAATTCAACACCGATGTTTGTTGGGAAGGCTCTATTAAATTTGAAGAAGAAGCATCTAAGGGTTATTAATGGTCTGATGACTGGTCACTGCCCTAGTAAGTATTACTTAAACCAAATTGGAAAAATCGAATCATCCGATTGTCGTTTTTGTCCATTTGAAAATGACACAGCCGAGCATATACTTTGCAGTTGTGTAGCACTTTTCAATCAAAGGAGGTAAATATTTAGAAAATGATTACCAGAGCCTATTGAAGTTTGGCAAAGCAATTACAGTAGGCAGTACTAGGCTTTATAACACGAGTCGAGCCTAACTGAGATTGTGTGCTACATCTAACAATGTCTACCACGTGTTAGTTGTGGTTGGATACTTGATTAGCATAAAATTTAATCTGGGTCATATCACAATATTCCTAAGTATTGGACGCAGTGGTTAAAGGGTCTACAAGCATGACAAAAAGTGTACCCAATAATAACAGGAAATGTTCTTGTCACTTAAAATAAAAAAAAATAAACATGTCAATAGTTAACTATGTATGTGTGCGAGTGTATTAATGAACGTGCAGCAATCCAATATATATTCATTTTCTTCTTTAGACCTCCCTGACGTCTTCTTTTCCTAACTAACTAGAAATCAGAAGAAAAATTAGTATTTTCCATTCAATTCCAACTACCTTTGCTTATCTTGACAGATTTGCGTATTTCGTCTACAATGTGCAGACTTCTTCAATGTCTCGTACTAATAACTCAACTCAACTGAAATAAAAAACCTTCACCACTTGCCGTATATATACTATTTTCTAAAATCTCATTGCCCAGCCCATCGTAGTCGACCGATTTTAGCGATATGTACGATGGGAGGCTCTCCCAGCAACTGATGCAATTCGTGGTTCATTCGCCTCCTCCACTTTACGTCTTCCACCTGCACTCCACCGTAGATTGTACGCAGCACCTTCCGTTCAAAGACACCAGTCTAATTAATCTCTTGTTGATGGTCAACTTTGTAGTTCGGCGAACTTGTTTGATCTTTGCGTCCTTGGGAGTCCAAAGTAGGCACAATTGCTAGCCATAATGCGCCTTTGTATTTCTCTGCTGGTGTTGTTATCGGTGGTCACCAATTAACCCTGATACACGAATTCGTCTACTGCCTCGATTTCATCACCATCGATCTGAACTCGTGGTAGAAGGCTTTTCGTTAGCCGAACTCCAGTGATTGTCATCCACATGAGGACCTTTTTCGGCACCTTCGTATGGGAGATGCATTCACGTCGATGTTCATCTTCTTCATGAGGGAAGTGAAAAAGCCGGACCCCGCCAGTCATTTCCGTCGAGCATCAGGTACACTCATTGCTCTCACCTTTCTCCAGGCGCGTCGAGGTCTTGTAACTTGCCTTTAGTTACGCCCGCTCAGTCCTTAAGTGACTCTAGCCACACTCTTGGTCGGCTATTTCAGACCGGGGTTGTATAGTAAGTGGAAATGGCAGTTTTACGGCGTTTTATTAATTTTTTGCCCTAACAGTCCCTAACAGCCCTAGCTAAATCCCTAACGATACACTCTACTCACGGTTATGGTGTGTGGTGTCAGTGTTGGGCCCGTCAATGAACGCTGGTCAACTTGGTCTGGACGAGGTCTCTGTACTCCGTTGCCTGTTTGCTCGCCAATCCTTTACCCGCCAGTCGTGCCGATTGTCTCGATTGCGATGCGTCGAGTAAGCCGATTCGGTGATGGATTTCGCTGATCACCGCCTTGCCTCCAATCGTGCCGATTGCCCCGATTGCAGATGCGTCGATTACGTCGATCTGGTGCCGTCGCTGTGAGGGGGGGTGGAGGATGGTTGTTTGACGTTTGGTATTTGGACGTTTAGCATATGGACGTTTGGCATATAGATCTTTGGCATAAGGATGTGTTTGGCCGAATGAACGTTTTGCCGAAAATTGTCTATTAGCGTAAATGTTTTGCAGAGAAAAGGAAATAAGAATCTAAAAATGTATCTTCAAACGCATTAGCTCTAAAAAAGGAAATAAGGAACCAAAAGAAACACTCTCGAACGCATTGGATAGCATTCCGATATTCTAGACTTATTACACTTACAGTTTATCAATATGTGTGCGCATTTGTAGTAATAAGCATTCTTATTAGGTTTTAACTATATCAATTCACTAAAAACGAAATTTTTATGACCAAAAATTCAAAAAAATTATGGTATTCGGCCAATTGCCCATATACATGAGAAGTATGAATGTGTTTTGATAAAATCGTAAACTCCTGAATTTAGGGGGAATATGTATTATGTTAAACAGCTGCACAGAATAGCTAAATGGCTTCGAACCCTAAAATTACTTGGCATGGCATTTCACAGTAGAATCTGGTTTTAAATTTCGACTTTTTTCAAATGAGTTATTCGTCCTTTTGAACAATAGTTACAATAAACTTTCTCAGAAAAATCTAACCTCAAAATGACTGACGATTATCAAAACATGGCCGAGAGATAATATGATCAAACTAAAGCAAAACAAATGGGACAAGTATATAAGAATTTCACACCTTGAATGAAAATTTGACATAAATATACATTGATCTATTTTATTTCAATATCAGGATCAGATCCATCTAAGAAGTCATACCTGCCAAGCATTAGACGAACCGAGATACATTTTTTCTGCATTTCACCTCGCGCATAGTAAACTGAAAGAGATTTCAGCTCTGGTCCTTTGATGATCTGGAAAGAAAGTCCTTTGATGCGCACCAAAAACTCGAGTGACGGTTGACACAATCCTGGTTTCCGTTGACCAGAAAAACTGTTGTTAGCTTGATTCTCTCCGCATAACAAAAGGTCCGGGATACGATAATGTTCTTGATATATTTGCTGGACAGCAAACATCTTGAACTGTGAAGAGAATATCTGTCGAATATTGATTTTCCCGATATATTTTTGAGAGTTGCTCTAAGAAAATTCCAAATTTTGAGCTCTAACAATACGTCAACCGTTCATAGTTGTCATGGAAACATTTTGCTGTTTGGAGTAAACTTTTGAATGATCGAAAATGTTCGTGCTAAGAGTGACATGTTTTTTGATCCTGTCACTGTAATTTATTCATTTAATTGTTCGGTTGTGTTCTTGCAATCTTAGATCTAATGCGTTTGAAAATATGTTGTTAGATTCTTATTTCCTTTTCTCTGCAATATATTTATGGAAACGTCCATTAATTGTGTCACGCAAAAAGGTACTTTCTATTAACCCCCCCCCAGGTCACGTTTTTTGTATGGACCTTATTTTTTGGTAACGATGGTCACGTTTTCCCAAACCCCCTCCCCCTTACTGCGTGACATAATTAATGGACCTTCCCTATGATAATAGACCATTTCCGGCCAAGCGTCCATTCGGCCAAATATCCATTCGGTCAAACATTTATTCGGTCAAACGTCCATTCGGCCAAAAATCCCTATGCCAAACGGGGTATCATCCTGTGAGGTATATATTTGCCGTCTGCTCGCCTTTGCCGCCACTTAACACCAATCGAGTTGGTTTTCGATCGATTGGTTTTCGATTGATTTGGAGACGATTCGTTTGTACTTGATCGTTTTGCTAACGTGTAATGGCTTATCAATCGCCAAGAATAGAATTTTCTTCACAATTTGATTACCGTTTGAATTTTCTACATGAGCTTAGGTGTTGGTCGTGTGCTGGAGCTCAAGCAAGTGGACGAGTCCGCTCAAATGCAAAACTCAGGAACCAGCGAACAGGCCTTTCTTTTCTAGGTTCTCTGTTGGGAGTCGAGAGCATCAGGCAGTACTGTTACCAAGGATACCAGTTCGAACGAGTGCTGTTGGTGTGTTGTGTTGTATTGTGTTGGCTGATTAAATCACCTATTCAGTTTGCTGTTTTTCTCAATACGAACGTTGGCCGTAATTAAGCTTCTAGCTTTTGTTTTGCATATCTAGTTAAATAGCTTATGGTAGTTTAAGAATTTATTTATGGGTATGATTAATACATTTCATAGCATTTAAATTTTCTTATTTTATATACTTCTAAGTCCTATCGAGCTGACTAATATTTATCTAATGATTTTTCCTCTTTAGAATATTTATATCTATGGGTTGCCAGAAATGCTATGGATTGAGTGAGCAAACGAAGTGACTGGGCACAATCTTGAATACTTCTTCGCTCCTGGTGGAGTCAGCGGTAATTACAAACCATCAAACGTAGTTGCTTCACTGCTTTCGCCGTAAACTAACTAGTAGAGCTGGTGGTATCTGTATATAGCCTACTTTTATATATTGACGATTCACCGGTGAACCCAACACCAGGTATAATCGGGAAAAAAATCGGTGAACTTTGACACTTTTTTTAATTTTCTTCTTCTTTCCTTATCATTTCAAGCTAATGGCTTCAAAAATTAGCTAGGGACTGTTCATAAACTACGTAGACCGAAATTTGACACTTTCAAACCCCTCTTCCCCCATCGTAGACGTCAGTAGACTTTTTCCAACCTTTCATTGGTAAACTATTGTAGGAGATTTTTAATCACTTAATTATTTTTAAGGCAAATTAGCTATATTGTGTTCTAGTTTTAGTACAATACAATTTAGGCACAACTCATTCTAGAAATAATTAAATTTTAGATGGATTCCTTGAAGTACCGAACAATTATTGAGAGTGAGACTACCTAGTAAGAATTTTTGTTTTATTCCAGCTGTATAGCACTCCTCCCGGCTTTGTTGATAAAACTACAACTGTTTTGTCCACCAACACCTCATCTATGTATTTTTTAAGCCGAAATGTGTACAAAGTGGCCCACTCTATACACGGTTGTGAAAACAAATGTATAAAACCTTTGCAAGACCATACAGAAAATGGTCTAGTGAACGATGTTATGACCACTTGAGAACCTTCATAAAACCTATTGGCTGCCATCAAAACCAGCATAGGGCCAAATAGCCTCAGCTGTCAAACTTCACTGTGATATTCTGGTTGGTTTTTGTTGTTCTGTTTTGTTCGATTCTTTGCTCTTCTGATCCATATAACAACAAATAATATCTAAAAAAACAGTGCCAGTATTGTGGAAATGTTTGATAGCATCCAAAACAAATTGAGTTTTTTATAGCGTATCATGCTCCAAATCATAATGCGCATTTAATGTTAAAGGGTGATACGGTCAAAATTGGGTCAAAGGAAAACGCGTGTAAATCGTTTATTTAAAAAATCAAATTAAATTTCTTTTTCAAGTTCAATTAGTATAAAATTCAGGAAAAATATTCAGTAAGGCTTCCGCTTTTCCAAATCCGAATTGCCGGGCCTTACGCTTGACCCCTGCCATCAGATTTTGTACAGCCACCTTGTCCACCTTCTTCGCCGCAGAAAGCCAGTTTGCCTTGAACTGCTGCTCGTCCTTAGCAGTTTTTTTGGTCTTCTTTAGGTTCCGCTTGACAATAGCCCAGTATTTCTCAATTGGGTGGAGCTCTGGCGTGTTGGGAGGGTTATTGTCCTTGGGAACCACCTGCACGTTGTTGGCGGCGTACCCACTCCATGGCCTTTTTACCGTAATGGCAAAATGCCAAATCCGGCCAAAACAGTACGGAACAACCGTGTTTCTTCAGGAAAGGCAGCAGACGTTTATTCAAACACTCTTTCACGTAAATTTCTTGGCTGACAGTCCCGGAAGCTATGAAAATGCTGCTTTTCAAGCCACAGGTACAGATGGCTTGCCAAACCAGATATTTCTTTGCGAACTTTGACAGTTTCGTGTGCTTGAAAATATTTGCTACCTTTCCCCTTCCTTTTGCCGTATAAAACTCCTGTCCCGGAAGCTGCTTGTAGTCGGCTTTGACGTAGGTTTCGTCGTCCATTACCACGCAGTCAAACTTCGTCAGCATCGTCGTGTACAGCCTCCGGGATCGCGCTTTGGCCGTCGTATTTTGTTTATCATCGCGATTTGGAGTCACTACCTTCTTGTAAGTCGATAGTCCGGCTCGTTTTTGGCTCGATGCACGGTTGTAGACGATACACCAGCTTATTTGCGGCATCTCGGAGAGATAGGTTAGGGTTTCGCTTGAAACTACCGGCAACTCTCTTTGTCGTCTCAGCGGCTTCCGGTTTTCGATTTCCCCCCGATCCAGACTTCCTGGCTGTCGACAAACGTTCCCCAAACACTTTAATTACATTTGTAACGGTTGATTTGGCAACTTTTAGCGATTTTGCCAACTTTGCGTGCGAGTAGCTCGGATTTTCGCGATGCGTGAGCAAAATTTTGATACGCTGCTCTTCTTGCTTGGACGGCATTTTGACAACTGAAGAGTGAATTCCAAAATCAAAATAGGAGCAACATTCTACACACACACACCTTCAAAATGAGGGGTGTTCAGGTTTTTTAAATGCAAAATTGAAAGAAATACGTCAAGTTGATATTGACCAAATTTTGACCGTATCGCCCTTTAATTTGCAGAAAACCTTGGATGCCATGGTAAAATTTCCTGTAATCATCTATGAAGACAATCAGTCCTGCTTTGCTATCTCTGTAGAACCACGAAAGCACAGGAAAATCAAGCATATCGATATCCACTATATTTTCGTCATGGAACTAATCCAGAAGAATCAAGTACAACTACAATACAACCCCACCGAGGAGCAGACTGCCGATATAATGACGAAGGGTTGTTGCACCTAAATTTCGAAAGCTGCGTGAATTATTAGGATTAGGACTAATTAATTGAGGCAGGTTGTTGAGAAACAACTAACAATCTAAGCATGCCTAGCCCTGTCATGAATGTATACTAGAAATATAATAAAATTTCCACTTCGTTATCAACCATCAACCAGTACAGGTGTTCAATTACTTTGCTCGATTAATATTTTCCCCGTAACGTATAGGGATGAGAAACGATCGATCGTCTTCACGATGTCGTCAGAACAATCTCATCACAAAACGGATTGCCCATCTTCCCACAAACAGGATCTTAGCAGATAAGCAACTTATGCTGGAAATGCACAGACGGCTAATAAATCCTTCGGATGATTAATCAAACGCTCGTTCTTCCGATAACATCTGTATTTCTCGGATGGTGATTTGTAACTAACTCTACAGTATTTTTCTAGCTTGCTTTGACGGACAATAGTTTACTGTCGTAGATTTTAGATCACTTCATTATATTTAAGGCAAATTGGGTATATAGTCACAGAGAACAGACGTTCATCTTCGATCTATTACTTGTGTAAAACTATAAACCGACATTTCAAATGAATGTCGTTATGCTCCTGGTAGGCGGCGCTGCAGTTGTGCGATAACTGTCATGTCAATGTTTATCAATAAAAAGCCAAGCACATAACCTGAAAAGTTTTGTTTGTTTTTCTCCGCACTAGCTTTTTATACCGGCTGCCCATATTTACTTTTACACACGGTTTTCAAGAAAAGGTATATGAACATCAAAGTCTGATCTCTGTGATAAAGTGTGCTAGTTTTAGTTAAATTCAATTTAAGCACAATTCATTCTAGAATAAATAATTATAAGTGGATACATTGAAATACCGAGCAATTATTGAGAGTGAGAAAGACTACCAAGTAAGAATTTTTGTTTTATTCCAGCTGTATAGCACTCCTCCCGGCTTTGTTGATAAAACTACATTCGAAACTGTTTTGTCCACCAACACCTCCTCTATACATCTTTAAAGCCAAAATATGTACAAAGTGGCCCACTCTATAGATGGTTGTGAAAACAAATTAATAAAACCTTTACGACCATAAAGATTTTGAAAATGTTCTAGTGAAAGATGTTATGGCCACTTGAGAACGTTCATAAAACTTATTGGCTGCCATCCAAACCAGCATAGGGCCAAATGGCTGCAGCTGTCAAACTTCACTGTGATATCCTTGTTGGTTTTTGTTGTTCTGTTTTGTTCGATTCTTTGCTCTTCTGATCCATATATGTAGTTAACAGAAAATAATACCTAAGAAAACAGTTCCAGTATTGTGGAAATGTTTGATAGAAAAATATCCAAAACAAATTGAGTTTTTTATAGCGAATCATGCTCCAAATCATATTGCGCATTTAATGTTACGGTGAATATTGGCACGATAAGAGCCGGAAATTCATGCGCCTTAGAGTTTACATCAACAAAATCAAAATTGAAACAAATATATTCGATAAATTAATCATGAATTTCCTGAAAATTTCTGGAATTCAGTAAGATTATCTAAAAAAATGCCGAAATTGGTCTTTGATCTACAGTTCATTTGCATTGCATTTAAAATTTGCTGTATTTCCACATTTCAATGATTTCTTATATTTCAATATGGCGATTGGAAGAAATCATAATTTTTCCAAAAAGCCAATTTTTTTTCTTCGTAATGGCTACTACAAAACTATTTCGTCATTTGATGACTTTCCTCAATGCTAATTTGCCGTTTATTGCATTCACTGGATGTAAAATTGTTTTCAAATGATTCTGCAACTGACCATGATAAAATAATCTGAATGAATCTTTAAACGGCATTTCAAAACAGCATTTAACGAGTTCATAAAGTCAAAATAAAACCTTTGATAGGAGTAAAAGGAACTTGAGAAGACAAGGTTTTAATATCGTTGTAAAGAAGCTGTGAAGGTTCTCATGTATTTGACTAAAATTTGAAAACTATTGGCACCTCTTGGGGAAATAATAAAACCGATTTGATTTCTAGTGGCGTTCATAAAACTTTAATTAAACTTAATGAAGCAGGTCGGTTTTGGCAATGTTACTTGAGTATGGTTCAAAACTACCTTCAAAAATAGTCATTTCAACATTTACATACATAAGGTCGGAATAGTCCTTGTTACCATGACCATAGTCAAGTATGCCATGAACATGCGCAATTCGCACATGTCATGGTTATGTCGGTACAACCATGCAACTTTCCTCATTGTGTTATTATAACATCAAGCTTTCTATAGTTGGAAGAACACAACACAAATGTCAATATTTTTGGAATCAAACACGGTGTAAGAGCAATAATTCATTTGCGTTTAATTTTTCAAAATTTCAAATTTTAAAACACCATGATTGTTGTATTTTCCAAGCGTTTTCTTTTGAATTCTGGTCACCATCTTAGATTCTGGAATTATGATTCTCGCTATCTGTCAGCATTTGTAGTGTAAAGGAGTGCTATTGTAGGCGCTATTTTTGACCAACTTTTGAATTGTACTTTTTAGCAATGTTCCACTAATACCATTATTGAAAAATAAAATTTCAACCCTCGGTTGAGGCAAGCCTTATTCTAGTTCGCCCAATGCAGTCTTAAAATACTGGATAAGGAACTGCAGGTGGTCGACCATGTTGGTGTTCATGTTCATGGTTGCGTTTAAGAAAACCACGCATGGCAGTTTTGTCTACACAGATAAAAGAAACACTGAATTTTCTGCGTAACCTAATGCACATAAAGGAAATGCTAGATTTGGCTGAAAATAATGGGATATTTAATGTAAATTTAAGCAAGATAACGCCTTAATCTAGCCTCTTGTAAGAAAGATTTCAAACATTGTTGTAAGGTGCATAAAAGATTGCAAACAATTTCGTTGCTTACGCTTCCTTTGGCTTGGAATTAAACGAGTGGATATTTTACGCGCATGTTAAGATTAATTATTTTTTTCTGTGTATGTTCCAGTTCTTAATTAGACACGCACATTCATTGCTCTATAATAGACGAATCAAAAGTGCAATTCATCGTCATATGTGCTGAACAATCTTCAATGAGATTTTCAACCGCAAACGTAAGTGATAACAATTTAAAACAAGTGGCCAAATTTTAGAAACAAATAATGATAAGATAAGCTTGAATGAAACATTTTCACACGTCTGTTTATCTCAATAATAACTCTGATGTGCTAATAGCGGGTGTCGACAACTTGAAGAAGGCGAACCATGTTCTGTCTAAATTCAAAGCAGTATTGATTCGGTTGTCCCAATGCTACAAGCTTCCATATTTTCGCCAAAAAGACATTGAACGAAAAAAAAGGTGTTAAATCAGTTCAATAAAACTTTAATCCGCGTTCAAGAAAACAGATCAATAAACAATGTAAGTTGATAGCACGTACGTGAATAAAAAAAGGTGCACAAACCGAAGCGATTAATTGCAATGCAGACGACAGTTGGTGCACGGTCCGGAAGCTCCAAGGTTTGCCGGTGGTCGTTTAATTGATCGGTTGATCGACGACGCGAATCGCCTCTGACTGAATTACAAATGGCATCTCCCTTTGGCGATGGCGGCCGTAGAATTGGTTTGATTGACAATTGGGCTGATACTCGGGAAATTATGGATTCCACTTCCTCCCAATCGGTAGTAATTATTCACGCAGAAGCAATTGGCAATTGGTTCTTCCCTAACCATCAATGTTGTTGTACGAATAAATCAACCGAGCCGGATGAAATTTCGCGAAAACAAATCACGAGATAATGGATTCCAGCAACTCTATATGTGAATGTATTTGTTTACGATGATAGGGCCCTCTAGATAACGCTACGCAGTTGAACAATACAATTTCGATCGAAAGCGTAAAATTATCTCCTTTATGTGTAGTTGCAACGCGATATCTGGACGTTCAGCTGGGCTATCTGCTCGCCCCATGTGGACGCATCATTTGATCGCGTGCTTCGAAAATTCTCGACCTGTGCTCGTGCACCCTCTTGAGTAGCTGTGTGAATTTTCCATAAAAACAGCAGACTAATTTATTGACTACAATTATGAGAGTTGATAAACAAATTGATAACAGTGTATGTTTGGCTTTTCCACTCATTAGATTATTTTCAATTATTAAGGACCATTAACGATCAATGCCCAGCCCAGCATGCCTTTCCGTCACTTTCTAACTCGTGAATTGCAAGCATCCCGCGCACTGCAATGCATCCACTCATTATCCGACTAATCCGACTATTGTAATTAAGTTGCATGCATCGCCGCCATCCACCGACTCCCTCCCCCCCTCCACCCAACGACTATGGCGAAGGTTTTCATCGTCAATCGAAGTTCGCTTGAACAGGTGGTGGCAGCTTAGCAGAGATTTCAGTGGCTATTGTTTTTGTTTGACCGGTGCCGGTGCCGGTGCGGTTGGCAGTTGCGGTTCACGACAATGATGTTGATGATAATGCAGGTGACGAAGCTACATCGCGAGAGTTCATCGGCGGTATGTTTTTATATATTTAGAACTATGGAATAAGCCCTTTGCTTCCC
Source organism: Aedes japonicus (assembly GCA_034211315.2). Lineage (NCBI taxonomy): Eukaryota > Metazoa > Arthropoda > Insecta > Diptera > Culicidae > Aedes > Aedes japonicus. The sequence goes on from JASCZW010007171.1 coordinate 18,137, forward strand.
TTCGTCTTGTAATGCGTAGGGAACATGCATTTACTTTTATTATTTGACGGTTGAAATGATCGTTGAAACTATAAGAGTGTAGTAATTGGGCACTGAAGTATGCATTGTTGGATGTAATCGATTCTAGGTAAAGTAATGCTCGGTGTAATCCTAGAATACTAGCTGCAGTATGGTTACTGTTGCTGTTGCTATTTTTTTAATGACACTTTACATTCATTGGAGGTATTCGTGTCAGCTGCAATTGTTTAAAGTGTAACAAAGTGTACAGGGTGTCTCAAAATAGGTGTCACTAAAACAAAATGAGATTACGACAAAACAAATCAACCAAATCATAGCATTTATTTTTTATTTATAAGATACATGTTAGAGAAATAAACCATAATTATTCAATTCGAATCTCTCGCCCTTTTTCCTGATAACTTTGTAAGCCCATCGCAGCTGGAACAGATGATTTCCTGAGGAATTTGGTCCCAAATATCAACCAAATGTTTCTTGAATCGATCTAAAATAAGCCTTTTCGTAGGGTCTATATGTTGAAGCATATAATCCCAAACAAAGTAGTCAAGTGGGTTGAGATCCCGTGAAGATGCAGGCCATTCCCAAGCAACACACAAGTTTTATAATAGTTGAAAATACTTCCATATGACTAGATTTGGTTATAAAGAAGCTAGCGTGACATAAAAGCATTAAGATGTGTTACTCGGATTCTTCGCTTGTGATGAAATTGGACAAATTTTCCGCGCACCACGCTTGTGTTTTCCTTGCCTCGTGAGCTGGAGTAGAGTCCTGTTGGAAACAATATGTAATATTCAGTGTTGATTTTTACGTTAGGTTCTTTCCTTTTCTTTGTCTGAGGAGCCCGTTCGCTTCGAGAGGGAGTTTTAAATATGGCCGGACTACGTTTTACCGGTTTTCTCACACATTTGATTTTTTTTCTACATTCTGGCAGTTCGTCTGGCTTCCTCCTCCTGTTAAATATGGATATTTTCAGTTTCCTTGAACCGTTTCGAGGTACGGAAACCCAAACGCTTACTCACTCCGAACTGCGTAGAGCTATTGAATATCTGCCACGGTCTAAGCTTTTGCAAATGTAATTTTAAAGCTTGCTCCCATATGGCTTCCATGGTAGCTGATAAATATAAACTAATGGAATCGCTTATTTATATTCAGCATTAAGCTGTCAAAAGAATACAATCAAACGGGTACGATCAATTCCGCTGAACCCACCATAAAAAAACCAAGACTGAAAAAAGGTGACACCTATTGTGAGACACACTGTACACAACTTGTATACAAGGATCTCAAAATCTTGTTTTGTCAAATTCCTTTCACTTCTATCAAAGGTTTCATTTCGATTTTATGAACTCGTAAAATGCTGATTTGAGACTCATTCATATTGTCTTATTATGTTTACACTACTCATGATGACAATGATCAGGATTATCAGTATATCTCGTACCTTCCTGAATCAATCAGTGCTGTTACAATTAATAACATATCACTTAACGAAATTCTACTTTCAATAAATACTTTGGATGCTTCTAAGGGAGCTGGATCCAATGGTCTGCCGCCAGTTTTTCTCAAAGCAATATCGAAAGAGCTAGCTAAAGCTTTGTTTTTGGCTATTCAATTCATCCCTTGAAACTAGTTTGGAAGGAATCTTCTCTGATGACGATTTTCAAATACGGGCATAAAATCAGACATAAAAATTTATCGTGGAATTATCCTTGAACATTGTAGCGTACTCTGGTCTCCATATCACGATTCACATGTAAATCGTATTGAATTAGTACAAAACCAGTTTTTGTTATTTTCTTTACGGAAGTTAGGATGGGCGAGCTTTCCATTGCCGTCTTATGATTCAAGATGCATGCAAATTAATTTAGACACACTTAAAAACGAAGATAATTGGCTATGGTAGCCTTTATAAATGCTGTTATTGCGCAAATAGTATATATTCCAGTGATTCTAGAAAATATGAACTTTTATGCTCGTATGCGGTCTAAGAAATAGAAACTTGTTTTATATCAACAATCATAGAACAGCCTATGCCAAAAACGGGCCATTAAATCGAATGATGTCATGCTATAATACATGCAGTGAAATAATCGACATTACTATGGGCAGAAATTCACTGAAAAAAAATCTTTTCGAGCCTAGCAAGTCAATAATCTAATGTAAAAAAGTGAAATGAACATAGATATTAAGAATGAAATGTAATCAAACTGTCTGCTACCGATTGTCGACAATAAATAAGTAAATAAATAAATAAATAAAAAAAATGAATAAATAAAGAAAACAAAATAGATAAACAAATAAATAAATAAATAAATAGATAAACTTATCAATAAATAAATAAATAAACAAATAAATAAATAAATAAATAAATAAATAAATAAATAAATAAATAAATAAATAAATAAATAAATAAATAAATTATGGTCAGTAGAAAAAGCATTTTAAAACGAATTTGCTTCCAGTAAATGCATAAAACGGCAAATTGGCACTGAGGGAAGTCACCATAAATAATTACTCAAGTAGGGGTTTCTTAATAACTCCACGGGTTTGGGAGAGTTTTAGAGACCCTCGTGGTCTTAACAAAAATATGTAGGATTAAGGATTGGATTTCTCTACTAGCCTTTAAGTTCGTCTCTAAATCCTACGTTTATAAGCCTTCTACGAAAATAATTCGACGCCCCCGGGCTGCTTACAACAGCTGGCCTTAACCTAAGCCATGGCCGATGAAAACAAGAATGACGGCATATTCAGCTCATTCGTTGCCTTGGTGATCAGCTTTTCCCCCGTTTGGTCACGAATCGATTAAAGTAGGATTGGTTTCTGAGTGAGGACTAAACTCTTCGCTGTGCTGTGCTAAAAATCTGAAGTTTGCTTCCGAATACAGAAGGACGCATTGTCATAAAAATAATAGATTGAAAAATATGGAACTTTAAGATTCGCTTACGTCAATTTTCTATTGTTCATACCTTAATTTAAATGTTTTGTTGTTGTTTTTATTATTATGACAAAGGACTACGTCTGTGTTTACAATACTAGCGTACACGTTGGGAATGCGAAAAGTTGGAGCTTCACGAAATATGTTTATATTTTCAAAATGTTTGCACCAATCGATCGGAACATTCACTATGTGTCGATTTGAATATTGTTTTTTTTTATTTGAGAAATACATAAAAGGAAAGCGCCGTCAAAACAAAAACCAACCAGTCTCGTGCATAACTATCTCTAACAGTAAGAAACAAGTTCTCATAAAATTAATGACAGTATGAAGGAAAATATAAATACAATTTTTTTTATTATGTTGTGCGTAGCTTCATCTAAGAAAACTCACTCACAAATTAAGCGTTTCATGAAGTTTTTTTCCAGAAGCAGATAATTTATCATCTCCATGCGATATCATCTCCATGATAAATTATCTGCTTCTGGAAAAAAAACTTCATCAAAGATCGTTACTTCCGCGCTGGGGAGAATACAAAAATAACAATCAAAAAGTGTAAGCGTTTCAATTATTAACAAATACTAAACAACCTCTCAAACTGTTGCTTTACATAATATTTAATAAAAATCCCTATACCCAATTTGGCTTCTATTTGAATCAGTGAGTGACCCCAGTGGTTTTTTTATTTTAGTATTTCAAATAAACGGTGTGTATATATTTTCAGCCGTCACTGTATACAATCTATTCTGAATAATTTCACTATTGCATGTGGATGTTAAAAACATGTTTTCAAGTTCATTCAACAAGTTCATCTTGGATGCAACATAAAGGGTGATACGGTCAAAATTTGGTCAAGGGAAAACGCGTGTAAATCGGTGAAATCGTTTATTTAAAAAATCAAATTAAATTTCTTTTTCAAGTTCAATTAGTATAAAATTCAGGAAAAATATTCAGTTAGGCTTCCGCTTTTCCAAATCCGAATTGCCGGGCCTTACGCTTGACCCCTGCCATCAGATTTTGTACAGCCACCTTGTCCACCTTCTTCGCCGCAGAAAGCCAGTTTGCCTTGAACTGCTGCTCGTCCTTAGCAGTTTTTTGGTCTTCTTTAGGTTCCGCTTGACAATAGCCCAGTATTTCTCAATTGGGCGGAGCTCTGGCGTGTTGGGAGGGTTCTTGTCGCTTGGGAACCACCTGCACGTTGTTGGCGGCGTACCACTCCATGGCCTTTTTACCGTAATGGCAAGATGCCAAATCCGGCCAAAACAGTACGGAACAACCGTGTTTCTTCAGGAAAGGCAGCAGACGTTTATTCAAACACTCTTTCACGTAAATTTCTTGGTTGACAGTCCCGGAAGCTATGAAAATGCTGCTTTTCAAGCCACAGGTACAGATGGCTTGCCAAACCAGATATTTCTTTGCGAACTTTGACAGTTTCGTGTGCTTGAAAATATCTGCTACCTTTCCCCTTCCTTTTGCCGTATAAAACTCCTGTCCCGGAAGCTGCTTGTAGTCGGCTTTGACGTAGGTTTCGTCGTCCATTACCACGCAGTCAAACTTCGTCAGCATCGTCGTGTACAGCCTCCGGGATCGCGCTTTAGCCGTCGTATTTTGTTTATCATCGCGATTTGGAGTCACTACCTTCTTGTAAGTCGATAGTCCGGCTCGTTTTTGGCTCGATGCACGGTTGTAGACGATACACCAGCTTATTTGCGGCATCTCGGAGAGATAGGTTAGGGTTTCGCTTGAAACTACCGGCAACTCTCTTTGTCGTCTCAGCGGCTTCCGGTTTTCGATTTCCCCCGATCCAGACTTCCTGGCTGTCGACAAACGTTCCCCAAACACTTTAATTACATTTGTAACGGTTGATTTTGCAACTTTTAGCGATTTTGCCAACTTTGCGTGCGAGTAGCTCGGATTTTCGCGATGCGCGAGCTAAATTTTGATACGCTGCTCTTCTTGCTTGGACGGCATTTTGACAACTGAAGAGTGAATTCCAAAATCAAAATAGGAGCAACATTCTACACACACACCTTCAAAATGAGGGGTGTTCAGGTTTTTTAAATGCAAAATTGAAAGAAATACGTCAAGTTGATATTGACCAAATTTTTACCGTATCGCCCTTTATTTACAAACAACTAGCATACACGCTATTTCCAAACAATCCAAAATTGAGTACGTTTGCCTCAAATCAGTCAATAGTATGACTACTCAAAGTGAGTAAAGATAGTTCGTAGTGGTAAGACGACAAACAGTCAACATCGGTATTTTCGTAAGTGTTGGCATGTTCTGGTACCACGTTTAAACCAAATATGAGTGGAAAAACATCCTCAAAACTTTTTCAAGACCAGACATGTTTTGTATTTCATCCTCACGACTTCTTTAACAACAAAGTTCTTATATTCTTGCCAAAGAAGATGTTTCTGGTGTTACTTGGGTAAGCCGTTCTTTTCTATTGTTTTTATTTTTGGAGCACAACACCAGATCACTCTTCAAATGTAAATTATGTTTTTGACATTTTTTAAAGTATTACTCAGAACTTTACGTGTACTTCAAAAGTAGGCAATTAGTTCAACATAGATTGTGAACTTTTGCGCTGATAAAAAAAAATACGGTTAGTAATTTGATTAAAGTTTGTGTTAGAGATTTTCTGAAGTTCAAGGCAAGCTCTCAGTTAACAACATATGATCTTGATGGTTGAGTTGATTTGCAACAATATACTTTCCTTGAACTTTCAAGTTGTTTTAAATTTTAATGACACTTTAGAGACGATTGAGTTCTGCCTGTATTTAAAGTGTCTTGTTATTCAGCAAAAAAGTTCCATGGTACTCAATTTCAACTAGAACTTCTAAGTGCTCGTCTCAAATAAAATTCAAACTTTTGGTTGCTTGGAAAGTACATAAAAGTTTTGTCTCATTAGAAAAAAGTTCCCAGGCTAAATTTAAGCTCAACTTCGGACTTCGTTAATTCGACCCCCAAAGCGGTCAAAGTTTGACTTTTGTGACCCATGAAAAGTTTCCCAAGATTCCTTCCCCCCCCTTCTCCTCCCCCTTGTTCCAGAGGAAGTAAGGAAGCAGAAACTTTCGAAGTTTTCCAAGAAATACATGATTTGGCAAGCGATTGAGCTCTACCTCAAGGAGTGTATACATAAGCGTCTGCTTCTACGGAAGCATCCCAAAGAGGTCAAATCTAAGGAAGTCATGAAAATATAGTGGGGTTACTTACAGAAGAAGCTGCAGCCAGATGTTGTACAGAACCTAATGGGTGGACTCAAGCATAAGGTGCGAGAAACGTCCGGTTATGGTATTGAAGTTTAATGAAGTAAACATGACAAAAGCTTACTAATGGGTTATTTTTTATTGTCTTGTAACAAGCATATGTGTTGCGTCCAAGATTGGTAAGATGATTCGCGTGTAGTTTTCGTTATTCGCTGTTGCTTTTGATAAAAACCAAGCAAGTGTTTTCATTTTCGTGAACGATCAAAATATCCCAGTAGGAGCCAGTAGCAGAACTACCCATTCAAGAACTAAGGAATCCACCACCAGATGTCTCCGTCCCAGCGATGAATGGACCGCCATAAGGGGCGAAAGAAGGGTTATTGCGTGGAGTTAGTCTTGTGATCTTCAAAGACTACGGTCGTACCAACGAACAGTTCTAAACATCGAAGCAAACGGTTCGGTAGTTGAAACACAGAGAACAGACATCCAGGCTCAACCATTTTTTCCCAATTTACTGTGTAAATTTTCAAAAGCAAACCGTTGGAAAATCCGTGCCGCCTACTTTAGGTTTCACCAAACTAAAATTGACAGCCTATTAAATCTCAAGGCGCGCAAATGGCGCCATCAACATAAGAATCACCAAAACTAACGGAAACAAGCTGTAATTTTAAAATGGCAGTTACAGAAATTTACACACGGAGGGCACTCTAGCTTGGATGTCTGTTCTCTGTGGTTGAAAGAAGTTTGAATGGAAGACATTTTTGAACCAATTGGATAGCCAGGTAATGCACCCCACAGGACGCCCACAGGACCTCGCGGTTTGACCGTAATCCTTACGGAAGGAACTTGATTAGGCAAACTCGACCCCACCAACCGCCGGTGGTGCTCAGTCGCCGTTCGCCAACTTGATTCCCCGTTATTCTGCGTGCGTCACCGATCCAGGCAAACTAAGGTACGTTTTGGTTTGTCAAGGTTTCGAGTTCGTCAACACACTTGAAAGACGCACGGGACAGGCTCGAGGATCCACCGAAGCTGCACTCCAATCCTAGCGAAGCCGAGTGAGTGCCGAGATCCCCGGCCGAGGAATAACAGCAGCAACACTTGACGGACAGGAGACAGGTGGAGGGACCCCGAAGAAGAGTGAATATACAAGAGCTGAGGTAGTAGTAGGGATTAAGAAAGTGGAAGTTCGTAGCCAGAGAAGGGAAGGACACAGAATAAAAGTGTGCACAAACTAGTAATAAAGTGCGAGTTTTGTTTGAAGCGAACGTAAAGTGTTTCCTTGGTTCGCGGTTTGTCTCGAGCGTGTGCCGGCCCTGAGGCTTGAAGACGGGAGTCTTATCAGTGCTGGGAGTAACACCGCACTGGCACGTTACAGTTTTTCGCTGTCGACGCCCTGGATACGGAGTTTACTGAGCCAGGATTTTAGAAGAAGACAACCTGCGGAGAAAAGGAAAGTTGGAAGGCGGCAATGGTCAGCAAGTTGAAACTCCACGAGTAAAATGGGACGTGGGAGCTTGTCAACCTGGATTAACTGCTGGGCGAAACCCGGTTGAATGTCCCTGGGTATACAAACTAAAGAAGAACGCAGCTGGAGACATCATCAAGTACAAGGCTTGTCTGGTCGCACAAGGATATTCCGGAAAGTACGAAGTGGACTACAGCGAGATTTTCGCAACGGTACGCAGTGAAAAACATGGTGTGTTGTCTGCCAGAAAACATTTACGGGCTCAACATTTATGGAATCAACGATTGCACAGTGTCCTTCTGGGGATGGGCTTCAAGCAAAACGACGCTGATCCGTGCCTGTATACAATGATGGTACATGGGAAACGTGTCTACCTGATAGTATTTGTGGGTGAAATTTTGGCCGGTCTAGAGGATGAAGCGAGGGTCGAATCAGTGTAGAAGGTGCTGGAAGCATTACTTTGAAATTACCAATCAAGGAGAGCTCAGTAACTTCTTCAGGCTCGAGTTCGAGAATGAACATGGTACAGGGATTTGGTAAGGGGTGGATCGCTCAGCACACTTTTCTCCTGTGCTATTTTACTTAAGTGTGTCTACAAGCGTTGCAATGTTCTGGATGTTCCCTTGAGGTGCCGAAGGTGCCTATGTCTTGACAGTCCAAATTTTTAATTTTCTCTCTACCTGGCAACTAGCAATGCATATTGGCAAGGTTGCTGGCAGGGATGCCATATTCACAGACATGTCTGTAAATTTTCAGACTTTTCATTTTTATTGCAGACTTTTTTTACGATTCAGACATTTAGCAGACATTTTATTTATGTTGCAGACTTTTACAGACATTTGAAATATTTTTTAAATTTCAAATAAAGGTATTCTCTGAAGTTCGGTTTTAAACCGTACGAGGATCTGAACAGTATAGTAGATACGGTAAAGAAGCTTTGTTGAAATATTTTAAAATGTCGTAGGTATCATTTAAAGTAGAAATCCTTGAAGAAATGGAAGCGGTGGGCCACTTGGAGACAACTATGGGCCCGGAGATAAGTATCGTAAAGGCCCTTTCCGAAAGTAACATGAAGTCCCTAGTTATGATGAGTGTTCAATCCCACGCGTGTTCAAACCCATGCAAAAAATGACTTGGTAACACTGGTCCTTTGCTATTGAGTCACAACGAAAATCAAGGTTCAGAACAATACAAATCATATTTGAGAAACTTAGAGACTTCCTCGAAAAAAATCTCCTATGGAGAGGGTAGAAACTTCTCAGAAGTATTGGAAGCAAGCAGTTCATGTAAGAAGAACCTTTGAAAATTCATAACCGAAGTTCAAGATCATACTTACCATAATTTCAAGACAGAACTTCCTGCAAGAATCATGAGAGGACTTATCAGAGCTTCAGGAAGAAGTGTAGGGAGAGGACTTTCTGAAGTTTGGAATTTTTCAGAGAAGGTTTTGGAGTTCTTTCCAGAAATTCAAGATTGAACTTCCCAGAAGTTAATAAAAACAAATTCCCCAAATTTTAGACGGAAGCTAACCAAGAAGGGCACTCTACCACCTTTCTCAAAAATCAGGAATAAAAATCCTCAGGACGATGCGTCATAAGAAGTTGAGGAAAGAACTTCTCCTCAAGTTCAGGAAATAACTTCCCAATAGTACCGGAACAAACTACCCCAAAGTTCTGGAGAAAATTTCCAAAAGTTCAGAAGAGGACTTCTCAGAAGTCCAGGAAGAAAACTCCAAGAACAAATTTA
>JASCZW010007172.1:0-72354 GCA_034211315.2 Aedes japonicus
GATCAGTCTGTGGGCCTCGGATAAAGTCGAGCTAAGCGATCTTAATACATTCTTTATTGATGTAAGAAGGGCAAAAAGGCATTCGGCGCATTTCCTCAATCCATTAACCGCCACATCCGGTTGTTCGACGAAGATGCTGAACAGCACTCACGCGTATAGTATGAGAAAAATATGCTGCATTTTGTTCACAGTAAGTGTATTTAAGATCAAACCGTAACTTTATAATATCTTTCTTTTACCAGAGGTATCAGAGACTTGGACTTTGATGCCTTATTGGAGCAGTTTTTTCTTAAGTCTGTGGCAGTTCCGTGTGGCGCCATTGTGTCTCGGCCTACAAATGAAAAAGATTTCCTCACTCTGCACCACGAACATGCTGGGAGAAAGAGGATAAATCAATCATAAATATGCAACAGCATATAGAAATTCTCGCACTTACTTCCAGTAAAAGTGGTCAAGTTTTGAGCGTTTATATCTCAGTCGTTCCTCCAAAGATTTTCAAAAATTGAGCACCAATTGATCGGAAATATTTTTTACTGAGGACATTGATAATGGTCCAGATACTCTTGAGAAAAAAATATAAATGTCAAAGATTGTCTTAAAAAGTATATTAACTTTAAGAACATTGCATTGTACAATCAAAATGGCTTAAAATTAAAAGCGTAGTCCTGCGTTATCATTTCGAACAACCCATTGGGTCAGTACCTTGTATTTTTTTGTCTAAATTAATATCTCGTCTGTCCAAAATGTTTCTCCTATAATAGCACCGTTATTTAAAAACATTTAATCTGTCAAATTTAAATGATAATTCATTTCAATACTCCAATTGGAACACAGTCTACCCCGACGAACACCTGGCGAAACAATATTATACATTTTCCTACCTACTCATGTATGTCAAAGCAATTAAATCGGTCAACAATGTAAAGGTCTATGTAATTGGTGATCGAAAAAGCAACCGCAACGCACGGTTGATAAGCAATGGTTGTATTCCACGCACGAATGATTCTATATTTACGTCCACGACATTCCCCTGTGCCATAGAACTCAGTTTACTGTTGAGATAATACTATTTCTCGCAACATTTGTTTAGAGGCATTGTAACCCATCGTGTCGCACTGAGCAATTGAATGTAAAGAGTTTGAAAACGGTGACGCAGTTGGAATAAAATTAGAAGTTTGCGTTCTGGATTGGCAACGATTGTGAAGAAAGGTTCCTGAAATGGAAAATTATTCTTCTTCTTGACAGAGAGGTAGAGTGGGGTTAGTTCGTCATAGTCGGAATCTAAGGATTAAAACAATACGTGTTCAATTGGTGAAATGTAGTCGATTGATGCAACTAAAACATGTATCATATTGTTTAGTTTAGAATGCACTATGTTCTTTCTTTCTTTCTTTCTTTTTTCTCAATATTATCGAGATTTTCAGCTTCGGGCAGGTTCATCTGCCATCGTAGTTCACTGAATCACCTTTTGGTTATGGATGTTAACCAGTACGCCGGGGTCGCCCCCTAATGCAATTTCATATTTTGAGCATGAAGGCGTAATTTGGCAACATGATTGTGGGGTAATTAGATCAACAAACAGTGTATCACTAACCTCGATTGTGCAGGTATCTTATAATGGCGGCTTTGACAGTACTGATTGATAATGGCGGCTTTGACAATACTCCAGCAGTCCTCAAGAGGGCAACGCTGCGACAAAATGCTGCGGGTAGGCGACATTCGGTTGTTTCAGTCGCTCTAGGTCATACCGAGGTCATCCGGTCCGTATTCCTTTGTTGATCTCCCGTGGCTAGATTTTGTTTACGGTTGGGCTCGCAGGGCCAGACACCACCCTCTACTCTCCGGAGCACCAGGATTTATCTTCCCGGAAGTTCCGGGTGCTGCACTGGCATTTTCTTTCGAAATTCAATGTTGACAGGCTTAAGGGGAGATATACAGTTAGAACGAGAAAAAACTTAAAAAACAATATTTCAAGGGGAAGTTTTTACTCAAATCAATCAAAACATTTTTACAATTATAAGTGTATCCATGTAGTATACAAAACCATTTTTTTAAATGTTTTTTTTAAATGTTTTTTTCAACTAAATGGCGACCTTTATAGTGCGTTGAAATTGTCGTTGTATTTTGCTTGTGTCGGCACTCCTGGTCACAGTTTTGATCTAAAACCTGCTAACCTAAAAAAAATTACATTAATTACATTTACTGTTACACTGATAGCTAAACAAAGTGCCCACCTCTTCGTTTTTTAATTTCTCTCACTTACTTGGTTCAAATTAAAGTAAACATAGTGTAGTTTTTTTTCTTATTTTATTTTTTATATTCTTTTTAAGTTTCACTTATGGAATACTGAAAAAAAGGAGTTTTTGTTAAAGAAAAAAAATCAATTTGTGTTGAAAAAATAAAACAGTCACAAAATAAAATGCCCACTTCAAATATCGATATGTTTTCGATAAGTTTCCATTGCAAGACCCTCGATTGTTTATGTTTTGATATTTTGACATGTTTTGAAGCAAACGGCTCCACCTGGTGCATTTGTATACGTGATCGCATTTGATTCAATTGAAAAAATGGAGAACGCAGTGCTTTCGAGCAATTCCTTGTGTATCCGAAAATTGGTCGTTCGTGATGTGCAAAACGGTGAATCGCACCGGGCTGTCGCAAGGTACAGTATTGGTAGCGGTTGGCAAATTCTTCTGAAGCTTAAAACGTTTGGATCAATGGTGGATCGCCCTGGCAGAGGCAGGAAGCGGAAAACGGATGCGAGAACGGACACCAAGATCATGCGCGAAGTCAAGAACCTAAGGTAGCTGTCCGCGAGATCCAGGAAACCCTTCAGTTATCAGTTTCCGGTCGAACTGTTCGTCGCCGTCTCGTACCACAGGGGTTGAATCGCAAACTTGCCCGGAAGCGCCCATTTATAAGCAAGGCAAACAATGCCAAACGGCTTAAGTTTGCTAAGGAGCATGCTGATAAGCCCCTAGAGTTCTGGAAAACGGTTCTCTAGACGGACGAATCAAAATTCGAGCTGTTTAATCGACAGCGGCGGGTTCGTGTTTGGTGCAGATCGGGAGAGGAGCTTCAGGAGCGCCACATCCAAGGCACGATGAAGCATGGGGGAGGAAATGTGATGGTCTGGGGTGTTTTTCGTGGGGTGGAGTGGGAAGCATTGTGAAAATCGACGGGATAATGACGGCAAATTCTACATCAACATCCTGCGAGAAAATCTGGAGGTTTCGCTGATCCAGACGGGCCTTGAAGAGAAGTTCGTATTCTAGCAGGTCAACGACCCGAAGCATACTGCCAAGAAGACCAAGTCTTTCTTCCGGTCTTGTCGGATCAAACCGCTGGAATGGCCTCCACAAAGCTCGGACCTCAATCCCATCAAGAATTTGTGGGCGATTCTCGATGCCAGGGTTGACAAAACTGGTGTTACCAATAAAAATAACTATTTTGAAGCCCTGGAGTGCGCCTGGGAAGAGCTAGATCCACAGCACCTAAAAAACCTGGTCGAGAGCATGTCGAAGCGCCTGCAGGAGGTCCTGAAGGCCAAAGGAGGACACATCAATTATTGAAATGCTTTTATTTTACTTTAATTTATGTTTTCTGTAGCCTAAATAACGTGGGCACTTTATTTTGTCACAGTTTTTTTTTTTTCAACACAAATTGATTTTCTTTTTCTTTGAGTAAAACTCCTTTTTTTCAGTATTCCATAAGTGAAACTTAATAAGAATATAAAAAATAAGATAATAAAAAAAATACAGTGTGTTTACTTTAATTTGAACCAAGTAAATGAGAGAAATTGAAAAAACGATGAGGTGGGCACTTTATTTTGCCTATCAGTGTAGTAGATGAATTGAAAATAAAAAGTAAAAAAAAATGCCTTTTGGCGCAACTTTTTTGAAAAAATTCCTCCTTATTTTTCACCATTTTATCACGTTTTTCCATATTTAATAATAAAATATAACAATAATTTTTAATTCATATAGAAGATAATACTATAATAAAGAAATCCTGTACGTTTCAGATTAATCGAATAATTAGTTTTTGAGGTCTCACCGGCATAAACTCCGAAAATGCTGTTTTGAGAAAAACGCGTTGAAAATAGGTTTTCTCGGTCAAGCGTTTCTTTATACCTCCTGCGCGCAAAAAATGCGTCTTCAAATAACGATGAAAAGAAACATTTGGAGTTCGAACTTCTTTAGTATTGAGAAAGTATTATTTTCAGTTTGTATTCTTAAAAAACTAATTTAAAGTTGAGCTAAAAAATATGGAGGCACCTTGAAAACTAGTTACAGTCTTCCACGAAGCATTACAGAGCATGCTTAATTTGATTTTATAATAAAAAAGTTATGCAATTTTGAAAGTGGGTGGTGGCACCCGGCAGTTTGACCCATCGGGATGGAGCTGAAATTAATGTAATTTGAACGGAATGGACTTTTGTTCGAACGAACGTTTGCCGAATGGATGTTTTGTATAAAGACATTTGGCCGAAACGGCGTTCGGACGAATACCAATTTTGAAAAAAGATACTTTACATTGCGGTTTTCTTGCTGAGGCCTCATTTTTTGTTGTCCGCCAACTCATTCTTCCAGGAATTTTAGAGATAAAAACAATATAATATTTGGTTAACAATTTATATTCAATCATGTTCAATAATCCAGGTGTCTTATATGTTTAACAATGGAAATTATCAAATATTAGTTTTTCATAAAATTTAAAGTCGGTTAGAATTCGAATGCAAGTTTCACGAGCGTTGCATTTCATTAATCAGGAAAACTCCAAAGAACTAATCATGTTTGAAAGAAGGAACAATCTCACATAAGAGCTTTATACCAGGCAAGGGATGGAATTGGAGGTTCACTCTCGGATATAGGAATATCTATCGTCATAATAGACTCAAGTGCAAAGAATTAAAAAAAAGTATCCTTCAAAAGAACTGCATATTTCTTCAAGATTATTAAAAGTAACTTTAAAACATAATACATTCTTCCACCTAGAATCACGAGTCTTAGATTTTTTTTCAAACATATTCATACTCCTCATGTTTATGGCCAAATAGCCGAATACCAATTTTTGCCTTTTTGAACACAGAAATTTCGGTTTTTATGAGCCGATATAGTTGAAACATGATCAGAATGCTTATTACTGCAAATGCGTACAAATATTGGTAAACTCTAACTGTTTAATGTTTCATTACATCGGGATGCTACCTAATGCGTTCGAAAATATTGTTTTGGTTCCTTCTTTCCTTTTATTTAGATGCGTTTGAGAATATTTTTTTGGATTATTATTTCCTTTTCTTAGCAATACATACATGCTGATAGACAATTTTCGGCCGAACGTCCATTAGGCAAACATCAATTCGACCAATTTGACCAAACGTGAGGCCGCGTCCGTTCGGCCAAATATCCATATGCCAAAGATTCATATGCCAAACGTTCATAGTCAAACGTTTCACCCCCCTAATCAGGTCGGGATCGTCTCGGTAGGTGGCGCTAGCTGGCTTGCAAAATGTCAGTATTAATTGATTCATGGAATAAACGTGGAATATCTCGAGATTCTGGTCATATGGAGAGTTACTGTCCTCAGCAAGGTTATTCAGTAGGGCGAGGCCTTTCTGTTGAAAAAAAAACTGTGAATAACAATCAAAAGCCCTGAAAAATGAATATTTTTGAATCCTAAGCGGTACATAAAAAGGCGGAAAATCGTTGTCTGTCTTATTTTGGAAATCAAAATGGCGGTTTATTTTGCGTTAAAAGTGAGATATACTAACAAATACCCTGCAATATCGATATTTTTAGACAGGACACGGCGTATAATGGCTGGAAATCGATGACTGAAGTCATTTTCATTTCCAAGATGGTGGCTTATGATGCCCGAATTAGTGTTAAATATACTGTAATATAAATATTTTTGGAACGCAGATGGCAACTTGATGCTAGAAATCGATGACCGACTCCATTTAGGAATTCAAAATGGCAACTTCTGGTCCGTGAAGAGTGCGAAGTACTGTCCAAATCCTGCAATATAGATATGTTTTGACCAAGAATTACGCATAAAGACTGTAAATGGATGTATGACACCAAAAAACGGCACTTCATATAGCAAAAAAAATGGCATACCCTGCAATATGGATACTTTTGAATCGGGAGCACGTATAAATGCTTTAAATCGATTGAGGGCGTCATTTCGAAATCCAAGATGGTAGCTTCTGTTTCAGCCAAATGCCCAACAATATGCATAAGACCTGTACTCGAAAAAAATGCACCATTGTTATCCGTGTGTAACTTTTTTGTCCGTTAGTAAAAATTGATACAAATCTTGGTATAACTAGTTTTTGAGTGAATTGTTTACATGTGCAAAATTTCATAACAATCGGTTCAGTGGTTAATGAGATGTCATCGAAACAAGAAGAAAATCACCGGAGAATTTTGCACGCCGTCATGGAAAATCCAACTGCTACCATGAGATGGATCGGAAGACAACTGGGAATCAACCATACAACTGTGTCTCGGGTGGTAACATCGTTTATGGGCGGCGAGCTGTAAGTGGAAGAAAATCGAAGACAGCTGACCCTGTGAAGGCCCGGAAGGTGTTGGATTATTTCAAGTGTAATCCGAACCTTCCGATTCGCGACGCGGCTCTGAAGGTAAAGTTCGTTCAGCGAACCATGAAACGAACTGGGCTTCGTGTATTGAAGGTCCGCAAGGCACCGAACCGGCGTGATCAACAAAACACGTCGGCCAAATCCCGCGCAAGGAAGCTGTATAGAGAGTGGTTAACGAAACCGATGTATGTGATTATGGATGACAAAACCTACATCAAGGCAGACGCAAAGCAGATACCGGGGCTGAAGTTCTACTTTGCCAAATCACGGTTTGATGTTCCGAAAGACATAAGTAAGAAGAAACAGGACAAATTCGTCAAAAAATACTTGCTCTGGTAGGCCATATGCCAATGCGGTAAACTGAGTAAACCGTACATCACAGCGAAATTTACCGCACCGAGTGCCTCCAGATGCGTCTGTTGCCCTTCCTGCGATTCCACGGAGGCGTGACATTATTTTGGCAGGACCTGGAATCACGCCATTACGCGCGATCGACGTTGGATTGGGACAGAGTCAATAACGTTGTTTTTGTACCAAAAACCGCCAACCCCCGGTGGAAAAATTTTGGGCCATATTGAAGGCCAAAGTTCGAAAATCGTCCAAGGTGTTTAAGAACAAGCTGGAGTTGAAGAAAGAATGGATGAAAGTGACCAAAAAGGTCAGCTCCACCGTTGCACAACATGTAATGAGGGGTCTTAAGGGAAAGGTGCGGGCTTTCAGCGATGGAAAGGAAATTGAATAAAGTAATTATGCCGAAACATAATCCATACGTATAAGTTAATTCTCTGAAAGTTTCAAGAAAATCCGACTTAAAATAATTATTTGGCGAACTGTACCTCAATATTGGGCGCAATTTTGGAATCCAAGATGGCGGTTTCTGTTTTGTATAAAGTTACAAGTTGACGCTTGGGTAACGGTACGCATGTTTTTCAAAACACTTAAAATCTAGAGGTCCATATTGAAGTTATGTCGAGATTTTGAGCATATAGAAAAATTCTGTCTTCTGAAAAGTTGTTCAGAAGCACAAGTGCTGTCGATTGATGGATGAATATTTTGACTTTTTTTTTTTATAAGGGCTCTTATTTTATGGAACGATGATAATAAAATATTTGAAGAGGGCTTTGGCCAGGTTTTTTCTCGTAGAATAAAATATAAACTCAAATCAATTCTTGCTAGGTATCATTGTAAGTTTTTGTTAATATATGTAACTGTGATGTTCAAGCTTTACGAATCAAACATTAGGTGAAAATTTAACTTAAATCCTAAATCCGGAAATTAGCTAAATCGATTTTCGACAGATTTTTAGACATGTCCCATTTTTTGAGCTTTCACATGATCGTCACGTTTTTTGAAAGAATACATTATCGCCGCTGCATCGGTAATTTGTTCAATGGATTATCCGTGGAGTCCGGCACCATCATAGGTGTGTTGATGATCTCCAAAAAAAATATTTGATCCAGCCTGCGGAGGTTCATCCGTCCTGCAGAAGTCAATCAGGCCTTGTAAAGTTGAAGCGTCAATTTTGATTTCCGGGACTATGTGTAGACTAACTTTCGAACTTCAATATGTTATTGCGTGGTCATACTTTTGATCAGTAGACAGATCGTTTACAATTTGTTCTGGTAATTCGATAATAGTACTTCCAAGTACAATTTTTCGACATATTAATTTCCAATTTTTTAGCTGTACTAACCATCTTTCCAATTGATCCTCTGCAATCGCAAAAAAAAGGTTCTTGAATTGTAAACAGAAAAATAGCTCTTAACTGTCTAATACTTTGGCCTGGTTTGTTTAACCGGTGGCATACTAGAAGAAATTAAAGCATTGTTTATAATAACTGTAGAGTTTGTTTAGACATATATCTGTGAATAGAAAGTAAGATGGGGTAATACACTACCTTAGTTGTTTCCTTTTAATGTGTACACCTATTTCAATCTCAGCTTTAAGGTCTTTTGAAGTGTCTGTTAGTCAACTTGACAGGGGAAATTCACCTTTTACAATGAATACAATATACCACTTTCTGCCCTCTCCTTGCATGGAACTTATATTTATTATATATCTAGTAGAGGAACCGAAATTCTGAATAGTTTTTGTGGGTTTTGATTAGAAAAGTCATGGATCAACGTTAAAATTTCCGTTTATTACTCGTCAAGCAATGGAATTCAGGGTATTTGGCAGCATTTTCCAGAAGCAGATAATTTCTCATCTCCATGCGAGGCTCTAGGAGTGGACAGTAATTTTTTGCTAGAAAGAATAGAAATGAAGAGAAAGTGTATTGATAGTTCCGACTTTCTCTTCATTTCTATTTGTTCTAGCAATAACTTACTGTCCACTCCAAGAGCCTCGTATGGAGATGACAAAATATCTGCTTGGACCATCTTGGATTTCAAAATGGAGCCGGACATCGACGAAGTTGCACCTTGTACAAATTTGACGGAGACGGCAACTTCCTAGAGGGCTAGGATCTCGAAATACAGCTTGTACAACATATTCCAATGTATAATAGCGCCGAGTAGTGAGCCAATTCTGGACTACTATCCACCAACCGAAAGGCCTTCTGAAACCTGCTGAATATCTTTGCTGGAGACAGTAACTTGCCATATGACCAAAATCACAAGATATTCCACGTCTAGCCTTTGCCATTCTTAATAAATTTCTTCAAGACACCATCATTCTAAAAGGTTCATCACATGAATATTATCCGTTCAAATTTGATTAATTTCAGGTCCATCCCGATGGGTTAAATTGCTGTAGCTTTTAAAAGTGTAAAATCTTTCAACAAAATTGAGCGGCATTTGAAAATTGAATAACTTTCTTGCCAGATAAAAAAGTGCAACGGGTTTACAAAACACCTCCATTTATTAGCTCAACTTTAATGTTTTTTTTTTTTTATTTTAAATACTACTTTCCCATGCTAAAAACGTTGAAAATTCCATAAGAAACTTCAAGTCGATAGCCGTCAAGCTAAACGGTTTTTGAAAAATCTGAAACCTTTCTTTGACTTTGTTTTTGGAATACTTCTAACCATAATTTGCAATGCAAATTTCTTAATTGGATATTTTTTTTAAATCGACACAGCCTCCTGAAACCATTTTTATTTTTTCGTTTATAAAGCCTGTCCACGTTAAATGTCTGACCCTTTTCTTTCAGTGTAGATTTTGAATTATTTCACGGATCGCTGATCACTTATATGAAAGCTGAAACACTCCGCTATATTCCGTGGTACAACATGTTTACAGTTATGTTACATTCAGTAAAATTACGTCGAATCAAGTGGAATTGCGCAAATGTACACGATCTTACCAAGAAACTAAAACTACCGAAGAGTACCGTGTTTTGTGATCGGAAGTCATTTAGCCAGCACTTGACTATGGATCGGAAGGTTGGGAGTGGAACAAATAGAAAACTATACTCCCGACAAATGGACAAGAAGGTGGTTGCCATTATCGAGAAAAATCCCAACCTTTCTGTGCAAAATGTGGCTCATGTGGGAAGACAAAATCATACAAACATACAAAAAGGGCAGCAGAGGCAAAGACTGATGGCGTACAAAGTGAAAAAGGTGCCCAACCGTGATGAAATATTTTCTTCATAATGTACGACGAAACATACGTACTGGAAGACTTTAAACAGCTTCCGGGTCTGGTTTTTTTATACTGAAATGCAAAAGAATGCCGTTGTCGATAATTTTCGGGTGCAAGTGTTCAAATTCCCGAAGAAACACGCCATATTTAGTTGTGGTCGAAGATCTAAAAGGTTCATCTCTACCGGCACTATCAATAAGGATGTGTAGCGTTTTCTACCGTTTATCAGAAGCCACGACTTTCCAGCTCTGTTTTGGCCTGATTTGGCCTCTTGTCACTATGCGCAATCCGTCCTGGAATGGTATAAGGTACAAGAGGTCAAATACGTGCCAAAAACAGCCAATCCACCAAACTGTCCAAAATTTCGCCCAATAGAGAAATACTGGGCTCTTCTTAAGCGGAAACTCTTCGAAACAGAGAAGAAAGCAAATAGTACCGATGATTTCAAGAGAAGATGAAGAATCGTCACGGCGGGTGGATCTGAGAATACCGTACGGACCCTGATGGCGGGTGTACCACAGAATGTTTGAGAATTTTACAGAGAGATGAATTACCTTCTAAATCAACTGTTTTTAATGTAGATATTACTCGATTATTGTGAAATAAACAATCAGTTTTGTTGAATAATGTGTAATTTTTTTTCTACTGCTATTATTTTGCTATCCGAAATTTAACGTGGACAGGCTTTAGAAAGTGTAATAAGACTGTCTGAAACGAGCGTTTTGCAGGCTCACACATAATGATGCAGTATGCATTCTGATTGTCTGGTCTGGTCATGTAAGCTTCCGAAGTCGCATAATAGATTCTACTGCTTTAGAATCAAACTAATTGAAAATCGTTTCTCGTGCGTTGCTTTCAATTTCATACATTTTGTTGAAGAATTAGAGTAAATTACCTTTGACACGCGATTTATTACTCTCCCTATAACCCATGCACCACATTGATTCAACGTCAGTCGCTTGAGTGAAATCAACATGCAATCGATTCTCCACAAGTCTATTGCATTACTGATGGTGATCATCGTCGCTTCATCATGTTGTACCCTAGCCAACGATGAGGGTGAAGATGATGATCTATCGGAAGAACAATCCAACGAATCGTCCACCAACCCAGGATACAATATCCAGTCAATCTATGCAGAATGTAACGACTCATTTGTTACCAAAATGCACTTCCTGGTTGGACTAAATGAAACTGGAAGCTTTCCTGACGAATCGGACAAAACACCTTTCGTAATGAGTTGATAAAAACAATAATGTGAGAATAATCCTGTTTCTACATTTCAGTGCTTTCTTCGGTGCTTTCTTCACAAAAGTGGAATCTATGATGAGGCTGAAAATGTCATCAGCGGACAGGCCGTTGCAGTTGGATGGGTACAAAGCGAGAAAACGATAGACGATTGTTTGACGGAAATGAGTGAGTTTGCTAATTCGGTTCCATAAAACTGATACAAAAATAACGGTTGACATTACAGCTGGAACCCCGTGTCAACGAGCTTACTATCTTGTGCGATGTGTTACCGTCCATAATCTGAGGGAGGAAAGGGCATTCTTCTAAGCAGTAACATAATACCCCCGGTTATAAATATCTTTTAATTTAAACTTAAACGTATAAACCTTTAAAGAAAACAAAATCATTCTCTTCGTTTCAAATGAACGGCATGCGGTATCGCAAGATTTAAGGAAATCTGATAATGGTACTTAATGTCACTACACTTAATTTCGGTGGTTATTTCAAAATTCTTCAGAATCAACGCAAGAAGAATCTTCAAGCTCATCATAGCATAGCGATAGCCTATGCAACCACGTGGTCCTCCACTGAACGGTAGATGAGCAAATGGATGTCGTTTCCTCGCCTCGTCGCCTAGGAAACGGTCCGGAATAAATCGCTCTGCATCCGAACCCCAAATGTCCTTCCTCCGATGCAGTGCATAAATGTTCATGAGAAACACTGTTCCCCTCGGAATCCTGTGTCCATCCAGTTCAATATCCCGAATATTTTCCCTCGCAATGAGAGGAGCCACCGGAATCAATCTCATGGCCTCTTTCAACACCGCTTCAACGTAGACCAGTTGCTTCAGCGTATCTGTATCAATGAACATATCCGAAGAGGTGATGACCTGCTGAACTTCCTGATATGCCCTCTCCTGAACACCCGGATTCATTGCCAGCAGTAGACAGGTGTGAGCCAACTGTGTAGCCGATGTTTCGTTTCCCTAGAATAAAATAAACGACGAATGAATTGACAAAGGATATTTCCGCGACGGAAGAAAACGGATACCAACCGCAACAATCATCGTGTAGACATGGTCGGAAATCTCCTGGTCACTGAAACCGTCAAGCACCTTTCATCATCAAGGGCATCTTCATCAGTTGATCAATGAATATTTGTGGTCGCTTGTAGTTCTCCTCGTCGCCATCTTCGTCGGGCAATGCTCCAGATCCGGATTTTTCATTTTCATCAAACAGTGACTTGAATTCGACATGCTTTTCCGCGATAATCTTGTAATGTTTCAATAGGGTTAAGGTTGTGTTAGAATGAAGGAAAGAGAAAATGATAAATCTCTAGGCATTTTATGTAAACACCAAAATTTCCTACCTTATCCGTGAACTGATGACAAGTGTTGATGGCTTTCATTTCGTTGCGATACAAATTGGTGAATTGATAAATAAAATCGTTGTGCAGTGGGATGCTGAAAATTCGCTTGCCAAGTGTAGTTAAGGCTCTGTCGAAAGGTGAAGAATATACATAAGTAGAATAGACATTCTTCAATTCTTTTTCTTTATGTGTTCAGAGTCGCAAGCAAGTAACATTAATTTAAATCTTTACGCTTTCAATGTTTGACTCCTTTCTATCCTTCGATTTGAACGTATTCTATTCGGATTTGATTTGTTTGATCTGTTTTATTGTAGCTGATTGTCGACATTTAATTAGTCGTTTTCGTAGGTTACTAATTGCACGCTGAATAGCGTCAAAACTTATGTCAGGCCTTCGATAAAATAGATAACATAATCCTTAAGATGCAGTTAAGCAGACGTATACAGGCAATGGCAGGTGTACTGGTATACTAGTTAATTGGCGCGCTACTATGGACCAGATTTTTAATTATTAACGCGATCCGCAAGTGTACATCAGACTTAAGGCTAATGCTGGTAGAATTGGGCTTGTGATTAATGCGTTGAAAACAAAATACATGAAAGGAAGAGGCTCACGAGAAGACGATATTATCCTCTCACCACAAGTTCAGATTGACGGTGATGAAATCGAGACGTTAGAAGAATTTGTGCATCTGGGCTCATTGGTGACCGCTGACAATCACACCAGCTGAAAGATACAAAGGCGCATCATGGCTGGCAACTGTTTTTATTTTGAATTTCAAAGGACGCTAAGATCGGATAATGTTCGCCGAACTTCAACAATTGACCATCTTCTAGACATAAATTAAACGGTAGTTCTCTACGGCCACGAAACATGGAACATCATTCGACCGTCTAAAGAGTTCTCAAAAGCATCCAGGACCGGATGGCAGTGGATCACAAACCAGGAGCTGGATGACAACTGGAAACAACGCGTTAAAAACCCGAGAGAGTGCTAATTGCTCGTTTAAAGCAAAATTCGAATATTTTGACACGGAACTTGGTCTAGAGGGCCGAGAAACGATCTGAACTAATAACGTACAAGGTGCAGAACTTCCCGAATCGGGGCGAACGCCAGCAGTTTTGACGAATGCGCACCAGGAACCTCTAAATAATTGACAATGAGACCTACATCAAAAGGGATTTTAAACAGTTGCCGGGACAGGAATATTTTAATAACAAGAATAAGTTGATGTAGAAAGAGATGTTCGCTCATCACCATGAGGCACCAAGAGTGAACAACAATGTTTTTGGCTAGAATGAAAGATGTGAAGAGAAAGTGTTGAAAGTTCCGTCAGAGTGCTGCAGGTAGGAAATCTAACAGATGTTTTTTGAAAATTGAGCGAAAGGGCATGTATCCAATGGTACTCGAACCATGGACGTCAATCTTTGCCTAACATCCCACTGCGGGGTAGGTTGTAGCAACGGAACAAGTCCGCCACTTCAACAGCCAAAATTTTACGCATGGAAAGAAACCCAAAAAAGGAGAGAGTTCCTCTCCCATGTGCGCATCAATAAACAGAGTGCACACAATAGATCGCTAGAATAACTATACAAGCCACAGTGGTACATGAGCGTCTTTCCATGCGTTCCATTATCCAAGAAGACCTGCATGCATCTTCCAGAGCCGATTACGGACCGGGTTAAGGAACTACGAGTGACTCGTTCTAAGAGATTGCTTTCCTTGATGAAGAAGGAAAAAATGATAATCCTATTCTCCGACAAAAAGCTTTTCAAAATCGATGCTGTGGCCAACAGCCGCACGGGCCGGTTCATTTCACCGCAGAAAATGGAGAACGTTCCGGGAAAAGTGAAATTCAAATTTCAAACCAAACATCCGGCTGGTGTCATGATATTTGGCTTGGTGGCGTCCAATGGTTTGAAAATACCGCCTGTTTTCGTTTATGCTGGTGTGAAATCAATACCGAAATGCTTTTTACTTTTTTTTTTTTTTTTTTTTTTTTTACGCACGCACCTGTACGCACACGCACGCACACGCGCGCACGCACACACACTACCTGGTTTTGCACGCACCTTTTGCGCACGCGCACGCCTGCCTGCATAAACACACACACGCGCACACACACACACGCGCGCGCACGCGCACCGCACACACTACTGTACCTGCCTGCTGCTGCCGCACTGTTGACCTGCCTGCATGCACGCGCATATTTTTTTTTCGATTGATCTTGAACAAATTAATTTCCCGCAAGTGAATCGGCAATATCGGGACCAAAACGGTTATCCTACAGCGGGATGGATCGCCATTAATCACGCGATCAATCAGATCGACAGTGGTTGACCGATAGCGTAGGTTTGTTGAAGGTTGGGGCCCCTAGCTGATCCAGATCTTAATCCGTTGGATTCTTCGATTTGGTCATATGTTTGAAGCACGAGCCTGCAGAGACATCTCACACCCTGAGCCAACCATAACTGCGCGCATGCCAATCAATCGTCGGAGGACCTACGTCCGAAAGGCATACTCTGACTTCCGGCGTCGGCTCGAGGATGTTATTAATAAAAATGGAGGAGACATTGAATAAATTTGTTCAAAAGGACTTTATAAAGATATTTATTAGATAGATTTATAAGTCCATTAGTTATGTCACGTAAGTAAGTGACTTTTTATACCCCCCCCCTTGTCACGTTGTTTGTGCTGGACCTTCAAATTTTTTGTATGTGCTTGTCACGTTTTCTAAAACCTTCCCCTCCCCCTTACCGCGTGACATACCTTAATGAACCTTCCTAACTGCACCTCGAAAATGAAGATGTTCTTGGCCAGGAATACGGGTTGGAAAATGGGATTTGTTAGCCATGATCCAGATACTCGCATTATTTTCTGCCGCACCCTGTATGTAGCATATTTTTAATACGATGTATTTAGGCCATTGGAAGTGCTGACGCTAAGAAAGTTAATGGAACCCTTTGTTGTCCGCTTTTCTGAATTAGTACACAGGCGTTTCCCACTATCCCAATTTCGCACTTGTGCAAGGGTGTAGTGCATTTTCTTGAAGGAGAGCTTGTCTATCGGTTGGAACATTTTCGGAACAGTTTTCGACATTCTTACGACGGGATGTACGATTGGTCTTAAGCAGCAAATAATAATCAAAAATAGTTGCAGCAAATAGATTTTGACTCAATTGAGTCACACAAAAGTCACATCTACTTAGTTGGGTTCTCCCAGCAACTGATGCAATTCGTAGTTCATTCCCCTTCTTCAAGTTCCGTCTTCAATCTGCACTCTACCGTCGATTGTACGCAGCACCTTCTGTTCAAAGACACCAAGGGCACGTTGTTTCTCCACGAGCAATGTGTACGTTTTGTAACCGTAGAGGACTACCGGTCTAATTAATGTCTTGTAGAGGACCAACATTGTAGGACGGCGAACTTTGTTCGATTTTAGCGTTCTTCGGAGTCCAAAACAGGCACAGTTGCCAGCCATAAGGTGCTTTTGTATCTCTCTGCTGGTATCATAATCGATGGTCACCAATGAGCCCAGATACACGAATTCATCTATCGTCTCGATTTCATCACCGTCAATCTGAACTCCTAGTGGGAGGCTAACATTGTCTTCACGTGTATTTCGTGTATTTTGTTTTCAGTGCATTAATCACAGGCCCAATCCTTCTAGCTTTAGCCTTAAGTCTGATGTATGTTTCCACCATCGTCTCAAAGTTACGTGCTACGTTATCAACGTCGTCGGCGAAGCCAAAAAGTTGGGCAGACTTCCGGAAGATCGTGCCACCCGTATCAATTCGAAAAGCGAGGATGGTTGCAATGTTGAATAGCACAACTATCTAAGCTATCTGATACCTAAGGTTTTTGTCCCGTAACGCTGGTGGATCACCTTTTCGTGGTGCGTTTCGGTGTATCAGATCTACGACCGAACCCTAGTCCAGATTAATTCAAACTACACAGAAAAAAAAATTAATTTTAACGAGCGCGTAAAATTTCCTCTCGTGTAATTCCAAGCCAAAGGAGCGTAAACAACGATATTGCTTGCAATCTTTCATACAACAGGCTTGATTTAGGCGTTATCTGGCTTAAATTTACATTAAATATCCCATTATTTTATGCCACATCTAGCATTCCCTTTATGTGCATTAGATAACGCAGAAAATTCAGTGTTTCTTTTTGTCTGTGTAAGGAACATATTCGTTTTTTTTTTAGTCCTTATTATATTTTATGTCTTGTGCAAAGTGACAATACTCGGATTGTGTCACCGAGGATGAGCTTGGAATAAGTTGTTGTTGTTGTTGTTTTTTATTAATGACACTTTACATCCATCGGATACATTCATGTCAGTTTCAGTTGTTCAAAGTGAATAAGAGTGTACAATATGAGGTAAGTGATGTTATTTATAATAAATATGATTCAATTTTAATTAGTTTTTTCCCTTTGGCGTGGCTCCTCCCAATGGTTCACCTTCGTTGGCATTTTCTCTTGTTTTTTCTATTTTTTTCAATCACACATATTCTTCAAACAATTGCAAAATCTTCCCCCTTGTGACTTTCATCATGTTCTTTGATTTTATCACTATCCTCATTTGCAACAAATGCCATTCCTTGTTTTCCTTCTCTTTTTCTTCAACATGTTTTGTTTCTTTTCCGATATCTTCTTCTCCGTCATCTTCTTCTCCGTCATCTTCTTCTCCATCATGTTTTTCATCGTTTCCTTCCTCTCTTTCATCACTCTTTCCATCATACTTGTCTTCGTTGTTTTCTTTTCATTATCTTCTTCTCCATCATCTTTTTCTCAGTCATCTTCCTCTGCGCATGAATATTCTATTCCTATTCATTGTCGTCATCTCCATTGCCTTCTTCTTCTAATCCTCTCTGTCTTCTTCTTCCCCATACTTTTCAACATTTTTTCCTCCATTATGCTATTTCACAACTTTTCCCTAGCTATCGTCGTCATTCTTCGTTCCTTTTGATGTTTATTTTCATATATTCTGTTTTCTTCCTGTCCTTGTGGTTCTTAATATTCACTTCTGTTTTCGTTTTTCATAGTTTCCGATAAATGTTGCTATCATGCAGATACTTCAGCAATCGCTTTTCGCTTCTTCAACAGGAAATCATGTGTCCCCTTTCCCGTTCCCCTTTTTTTGTTTCATGTTTAATCTCCAATAGTTTAATTCCTGTTAGCTGCCTCCAAACGGTTCTTCCCCACTGTTGATCAGGCCGTCCGATGTGCATTGCTTTAATGACAGCCCTGTTTGGACAGCGACGTTGATTGGTAAGCTATTTCTGGCTTCGTTGGCGAGTCGATCTGCTTCTTCGTTACCGTGGATGCCGGTGTGACCGGGAATTCAACAAAGGTAAATCGGACGATTCCGTATAAGGTATTCAATTTTCTGTATCCAAGGATGTTGTGATTTACCACATTCTATGGCCGAAAGACAGCTAGCAGAGTCCGAAAAGATGATTAGCTCATTCGTTGTTCCCACCGCGTTAAGACTTGATTTTATCGCAATGGTCTCCGTCGAAAATACAGTGCAATGTGGCGGAAGACTTATCGCTCTCTGCTGAAGCTAATAAAAACTCCTACACCAATTGTATTTTAACGCGCGATCCGTCCGTGAAAATAGCCGCAGCACGAAGAAAGCGGTTTACCAGAAACTCCTGTACTATGGGACGCACTCTATCCGGTGAATCTCCAGCTTTAACCCGTCGCTTCACGTCCCACACAATATATGGCTTGGGTTCATACTACATTCGATTGGTTAACCGCATCCAAACGGCATATCAATTATCCTAAGCCAGTCAGACAGTCTTTGCACAACTTGAAGATCGACATTTCGATAGTATTTCTCCAGCGTTCGGAGAGCTACACGAATCACTGCTTGCTGTATCTGGTTGTCGAGCGGTAATGTACCTGCCTCAGCCATAATCGCTGGAATCGGGCTTGTGACGTACGCTCCTGAGGTGAATCGAACCATCCGGTTGTAGATGGGTGCCATCGTTTGCAACAACCGAATCCTTCGCTCTACTGACGAGCCCAATACCGCAAAGGAGTTGCGATGTTACAATTGCTGATCCAATGCACAGAAGAGTTACGTTGTCCTCGAGGAATCTTTGCACCTGTTTGAAAGACAGTAACCGGTCGAGAGTGACAACGATAACTTTTATCATGCGCCCTCCAATCTGGCATTTCCTTAGCATGCGCAGGATGCCATACCTCCAAGTTGTGTCGTACGCTTTAGACAGATCGAGTGATGCTATTAGGCAGCGGTCGTCCCAATTGGGCAGTATTCTATCCAGCTTCGCCAAGTATGTGTCGACAACTTTCCCAGCTCTAAAGGCGTGTTGTCTCTTATCCAGCCGTCCGTTCAACTCCAGCTTAGTCGTTAATCTGCGGTTTATGATACGCTCGAATGCCTTCGCGATACAGTTGTTCAGTGTGATAGGTCGGAAAGCTACCGGTCCTGAGTCGGAGCAATATGGTTTCGGAATTAGCACTGCAATTCGCCAGCTGAGAACAAACACACCACTACGCCAGGCCCTTTTTAGCAGCTCAAGTCAGGCAACTGCACTGCTTTCTTAGCTATTGCATTCGCTTCCTGGACCTGTTTCAATACATACCGCTGTGTTCGATCCTGCTACTCTGATACGATTCAGTGCTCTAAGCCGTTTTCTTCGTGTCTTAATCGCATGGGGCACCACCATGGGACCAATTTAGGACAAACTCGTCCTGATGTTCGTGGGATGCTAGCTATAGCCGCTGATAGTATCCGATTGATGTCCGATCTCAACAACATCAATCTCTTCGTCCGGATTGTTTCTGTTGGTAGTTAACTGTTCAAACGATGTCCAGTTCGCTTAGTCGTAGAGCCATCATCGTCGCTTTGTTCTAATTTGTGAGCATTCAGTTGAGGAAACCGTAATCGGAAAGTGATCAATGTTGTGCGTATCCGGAAGTGTCCGCCAGATAAACCTGGATGCTAGCATCTCTGAGCAAATTCAGAGATCTATAACTGAAGATAGACCGGTTGCTGAATCCATCCGTGTGTGCGATCCATCGTTCAGGATTATCAACTGTTCCGAAAGCGTCTTCTCGGCGATGTAACGGCCCAATGTATTGGGCATCACTGATCCCCAGGCGGGGTGATGTGCATTGAAGTCGCCAAGTAACAGCAAAGGCGCTGGCGATTGCTCGAATAAATCATCCAGTTTAGTTTGGCAATGTTGCTGCGTATTCGGCGGAATGTAAATAAACACAACTGTCATTGGGGTAGGAAGATGGATACGAACTGCAATGGCTTGAAGGTCACAGTCAATATCAATGCGTTCAAATGGAATCCCTCCACGGATGGCAAGACCCACTCCTTGTTGCCAATACCGACAATTACCATTCTGAAGAAGCAATGTAGAGTTCTTGCCTGCAAAGTCTGGAGCGATCTCGTGGTTGTTTACTTTCGTCTCCTGCAGCGCTATGACGGACGGTTCGTGTTTGCTAATGAGCAGCTTGAGTTCATCGATATTGCCACGTAGACCACGTATGTTCCACTGAAGAGCAAAACAGGTCAAGGGGTTGCCTCACTGGATACTGTTGCTGACGTTAACGAAGATACTGTTAACAGCCTACGCGTTGGGCTTGACATATCGACCGGATTCCGGTTAGTCTTCATTTGTGTGAATTTTCAGTTTCTAATTAATGTTCTATAGTTTGAATTGGTTATGACGAGGGTTCTGATGTATGGTTAGTATCGGAGTCATAGTTTGTAACTATGTCAACTGTAACAACACCGAATACTACATCATTTTTCAATAGTGATGAATTAACTCGACATGCACTAAACGGAGGATACGGGTTCTCCAACAATAGTTCAAATTACTGGTCACAGTGATTTATTTTTTTTTCGAAGCAATTGAATTTTTTTTCGAATTTTTTTTTCGAAGCAATTGAAACAATATCATCAATTAATAGTTGTTCACTTCAGCGTAATTCGCGATTTCCTTAACTTTTTAGACATCATAACTTTACTGGTTAAGCTGAACAGATTATCTACACGATCTTCTAATGATCTAAATTTGCCTGGATTGAACCTAAAAATCGAATGAGTCAACCAAGATGTACAGAAAATAGCCAAACGTTATAAACTAACTGTATGTAAAATAACAATGATAAAACAAGAAACCCCAATGTAAGAAGCATACATGTTTTCTATGTTCCCAATTATGCCTCATGCCTATTGTACACACTTAGATTTTTTTACAGAAATCTGTAATGTTTTACCGAATTCTCAACGGCTGAACGCTCGGTAATCCGATTCTACGGATTTCGGTGAAATTTTACAGATATCTGTAAAAAAATTACCGGATTTCGGTAAAATTTTACCGAAATCCGTAAAATCAGATTACCGAACGTTCAGCCATGCGTGCCAGAGAATTGGTAAAACATTAATAAAGATTTCTGTAAAAATCTCAGTGCGTATGTAATGTTCGCCGTAAAAACGTTGTTGCTTGCGGTACCAGTTGTCAATAAAAAATGTTCACGAAGAGTTAGTATGTTTCATATGGTATTCATTAAAACACAATCCAAAAGAGCAAAATCTGTGCAGAGTGAATTATCATGTTTTGATTACTGAATGGCCGCTAAATCATATATGAAAGTCACTTAAGTGTTTCAGAGCAATTTAATAATAGGGTATGTGTCCCTTGACTCAACCTAATATGCAGTGATCGATTACATTTTTTATTATAACTCATAAGGTACATAATGTACATATGATCGGGATATGCAGGGACCATCAGGGCACCCGATTATAGCAAATTGGGTGGAGGAAGTTGGAACTACCCGTTGCTAACAGTTTTCGGATAAACGACGGGCTTTTCTCTCACTCATTTTGGCATCTTCTTGTTCGATAGCTTTCATTTTTGACCAATTGTACAATCTTGTTATTCGAAGAAGTCTCTTCACAATCCCGTAAATATTTACAGGTGATGTTGCCTATCGATCCACCCAACCCTTTTTTTATGATGATGATAATGATAATAAGGACAATCCGTGGTTATGAAAGATTGATCAAGTTGAAGAGAGAGAAGTGCTAATGCTAATGTGGTCTTGATCAAAGTTTAGGTGGGATAATTCTCTAGTAAGGGAAGGTCCATTAATTACGTTACGCAATAAGGGGGGAGGGGGGGTTTGAGAAAACGTAACGATCCATACAAAAAAAAAAGAAGGTCCATACAAAAAACGTGACAAGGGGGGGGGGGGTTGAAAACAGTCAAATTTTACGTGACGTAATTAATGAACGTTCCCTAAGTGCAGCTGTGCAGCTCATAAAATATAATTCCTAGGATAATTAAATCAGAACGAAAAGTTTGGCTTTCCTATAGTAATTCTCTAGAAAAGTCAGGACCTGATTTGGAATCGATTGAGTGGAGTTGAGTTGAACCGATACTACAAACCACTTTACTTTGCATACTTTCAATGAGCATTCGATTGCAACGCCGGTTTGCTGAAAATTTACATTTGCATCCCCAAAATTGTGAAGTTAAGGAAATCTAAAAGCATCGAAAGATAATTTTCATAGTTTTCATAGAATTTCATAGCGTCCGTGTCGCATTCACCCACATTATGTTATTCCCCATCTAAAGCTTGACCACGACCACATGATATCATTTTTCTACCTCAATGCGGATCGTCGTATAATCATTACTACACCAAATCACTCACACTTCCAAATTTTCTATGAAATCCTGTCGACCATCCCTTTCGAGAGCCTTTCCACCCAGCGAAGTCCGGCAAATCATCTCCAAAGTACACTCGGAAATGTACTCCAGTATATTGCAGGATTCGCCGCCATCAGCATGCCGTCCCAGCCGGTCGATCAGTCTCCTTGAGCTATCGTTGAAGATGGACAGGAAACTGTGCAGGATTTTCGTATTGAACGTCGAGTTTAAAGTTTTCCGGTGAACCTTCCAGGTTTCATCTAGAACGAGCACACAACACTTTCACTTACACAGGTAGGTTTTAAAATATCACCGTAAATTCTCACATCTAGCAGCTAGCAGCCCTTTCGGCAATCGAACAAATTTGTATACATCCGGCTTCTCTTGGCAATCAGGATGGTTGAGCACTCGCCGAATCAACTCCGGATGCGATGGACATACGGTTACGATCGTACTAAACTGTAGGGTAAACATGCGGTCGTGTTGCCGGAAGCACTCGTATAGGGAGTCGAACAGTTCATTAGGATTCTTCCCTATTGCCAACAGGAGATTTCCCACAACCGGATAGTAGGGCTTGGCCCGGGGAAGAGCACCCGCGAATTTCACCCTCTTCTGCCACTGCCAGCGAACTAGAACCGCTACCGATATCGACAACACAACCCACAGTAAGGCGATCATCGTCGTGGGTCACTTCGGAACCCTTGAATTGAAACTTGCAAAAATTTGTGCCAGTCAGCTAGACGGTCGAGGAAGAACTGCAACTAGAAATGCCTTCGAGGTGGCATTTTTCCTGGTGGCACGAATGGCTTTCCTATCGCCCAGACAATCCATGTGGCTCCAAGGTGGGGTGATTGCTACTTGAACATAATGGTCTATTTTTGAGCTTTATTTTCATAAAGTGGATACGATACTGTTCCATTGTAGGAGGTAAGTACAGGGCCTGACTATTGTAGGGACACATTGTAACATTGGTAATAATTTTAGTATAATTTTTTTTAACTTAAATTGATACTCATTAAAATAGCAATTACTTACCTGTAAACAGAAAAAAAAGATCCATGAACTGAGAAAACCACAATCTGGTAAATTTGTTACCCTTCAACTGCCGGACCCTGTAGACACGCAGAGTCAGTCGTCGCATGCTTTGTTTTGGTTTTGTGCTCTGCCGTCACCGCTCACTTGCCGATTATTATTTAATTTTATTGCAATTGCATCGCATGCACTTTGGTGCGTAGCATGAAAGCATGGAATTATGCTGTTGGACATCAAGTTCCCTTGTGCTTATTGTAAGTACCTACAGTCTACATTTTACTTGCCTTCCTATAAATGCCATGCAGCATGCATTCGGAGATAATAGCTTCGGTGTGCTTTCTACCGTGAAAGAGAACAGAAATTTTGGTATTGGTAAATAACAGTAAATACCCATTGCTGAAATAGGTAACCTTGGCTTTCTTATCTAGACATGGATAAGTGACAGTCCTTGCCAGTAAGTGCAGACTGAAGCCGTAACGCAGGTAAATCAACTTTCATCGGTGCATTGAAGGGTTCGATTGGTCGAACCGAATTAACTCCTTTGAGTTCTTTTTGCCTCGCTAATAGTAACAGGAATAAGGTAACAGGTAATCACACGATCTTGGGCTTTTAAAATAATAGTTGTAGTTTAAAGGTCGGTATCATTTTCGAAAGAAATTGGTTTTTCTGTTGCAAACCCATGGTATATTCCGTTTACTGAAACGAAAAAATTAAAGAATCGAAAAGAAATTTCTGCAGTCTGCACCTTGCAATAATTCTTGCGCTTTTCTGTACCTTTCGGTACCACTTTGTTTGGTGCTGTTTGGATCAGTGCCTTGGATTTTCGTAAAATATCCATTAGAAGTGAAAATGATTTTATCCCAGAGTAATGATGATGTTTACTTTCCCGGTTTTCATGGTTACCGCTGTCACTTCTATGTCAACTGAATTTGTTCATTGCAATGAATGACTTAAGTCGGCACTAAGTGCGGGTCAAAAATCTGCTATCATTGTTGTTTTGATTATCAATCGGTAAGCATGAATTTCATTAGACGAAATCTGAATATCATCTCTTGTGATGATTTTTTTTATTAGGGTAAGGGGATGTAATGTAAGCCAAGCTCCTTCATTCGGCCTATGTACCAAATGTGTCATCAATTTAGCAATAATCAACAAAATCATGTTGCTATTAGGACGACGGATGTAATCCGAAGCAATTCAGACAATATTAATTAACTTATACTTGTTCTCTTCCGCGTAATTTTCAGTTTCTTGAACTTTTGGGGCATCATGATTTCACTTGTTATGCTGAACAGATGATCTACACGATTTCAAATGATCTAAATTTGGCTTAATTGAATCGATAAAGCAAGTAATGCAGCCTGGATGTGCAGAACATAGTTACACGTTACAAATTAACTATTCACATAGCTAAAATAACAATGATTTTCCAATAAAATCGTAGACCCAATGGGTACGTATTTTTTTGTATGTTCCCAACTATGGCCTGTTGTATCAATAACGTAATAAAAAGGTTGTTATTGGTAAAATTTCATGTGGAAATGCATGAATTTGCAGTTTTTTTAATTTTTGTGACTTATCTAAACAGAAACAGTTTGTTTTGAGAAATGTTGTATTAAGTGAATCCAGTAAAGCTTACAATGCCTTAATTCATAAAATTAGAAAAATAAAACCGTACAAAGACTACATTTAGTAATAAATCCATCGAATGGGACGAAGTTGCATCCACGAATAAACCTAATTTGGTGCTTATAGACCGACATTAAATCCACATTCCTTGAAAGTTTACGGCATTATAAAAATATTTGTGTAACTTTTAGTGATACATGCTACCAAATGTCTTATTAAACTTATCTTTGCAAGTGTCTAACTGGTTGAATCTTGCTTACAGCTTAAAAAGTGTATGAGTTATAATGAAAAATATGATCGCTGGTTGCATAATAGGCTTAGTCAAGGGACACATACCCTACTAAGTGATTTTGAATCCTAATACGAACATGGAACATCCTGGCAGGGTTGCCACATGCACAGATTTATCTAGATTGACACAGATTTTTTTCAATTTTTTCATACAGATATCTGTATGTAAAGATTAAATATTTTTGAGAAAAACCAAGATTTTTAAGATTTTTGTAAATTGCTCGTCCATTCAAAAACCTCAAATTTAAAATATGAGTACAGTTAAAAATCCAATTTTTTATTAATACTACTTCCAGAGTGCTGTTTTAGGCTCACAAAGCAAAATAAAACAACCGGCACTGACACTACAGTGACAGATGACAGTCTTAAAGTCAATTTGTGTGTGTGCCCCCAAATATTTTCTCTATAATTTTTTTGAGATAACTTTTGAAGAAAACTTTAAGAATTTCTCAGATATTCTCAGTCATTCTTTTACATATACCTACTGGCTTTTCTATAGTTATTCTTCAGACGAGTGTAGGTCTTCCCCCAGGAATTCTTTCAGAAGTTTCTTCTGGCATAGCAACAGCATTTTTTTTAACTTTCTTGTTATGAAATATTCCATAAACTCATATACTCAATTCTCATCTTTAAAAATTCCACAATGGGTTATTTGTAGAATTATTTTTCAAATTTTGTCAAGAATGTCTGCATGGATTCTTACATATAGCTCTCTAAATAATACTTCAATGTAGTAGTGTTTGTTTCAAAATTCCGCAAGAGATTGCTGTACAAATTTTGCAGAATTGCTTTCAGCGATTTCTACAAAAATACTGTTCTTCTAATTTAAAAGTATTTTTAGGCATTTATGCAGAGGAATTTTGAGAAGTTAGAATAATGTTCTTTATTGTTATTTTTGCATAGTTATTTCGAACGTGATTTTTTGTTAGCTGTAATATAATCTTGCTGTGCGAAAGCTACAAATATTTTTCGTAATTAATAAATAGCTTCAGATCGTTTACAAAAAAAAAAAGGTTTGTGGGCTTTGGATAAGATGGAGCATAGGTAATGGTGAGATGTTACCGATCTGCCAAGAAGCTGTTGTATCGTGACTGTCCTTATTTGATAATTATCAAATGTACTTGCCAATTTTTGGCTCTTTGCGCAAGTTACGCATGCAATCATCTGCAAGTGCACCAGGTACAAATGATGCGATATACCTGCAGTTACTTGTCCTGCAGCCCCCAACGACCCAATTCCAGATGACACAGTTTTGTATCCGTCTGCCACCAGATAGCTATAGTTGGAGTCAGCTCGTGTTGTTTTTCGCGTTCTAATCCAACTGAAACAATGGTTTTGTTGTTGACATCATAATGAGCCGATGACGCAGCAACTTCTCCACTTCTTGAGCTTAGTAGTGCCTCTTATCAACAAAGCAAATCGTATCTTCTAGTCAAACGCTACTGAATTCAAGAACATGCAATCCTGCAATCCGCTGTAGTTTCGCTGATGGTGCCTTAAACAACTGATTTAGGGGTTTCAAATTTCGAGAAACATCTTCGTAATAAGTTGAAAATATTCATCGGTGTAGCTGCAGGAGAAATGCTTAGATCCGGAACTCTAGATGGAAGCTTTTTACTCGATCTGCCGATTTGATTGAACAAATCATTGAGCACTTTAATCTGAACGATACTGCAGCGAGCATTGACCCCAAGAAGCTGTGCCCTTTGAAGAAGTTCAACTCGATTATTGAACAATATCCAAAATTCTTTGACAGCGGTGAGGAACAGGCTGAGGACGGTAACCATCTGCAAGGACAACGAGGTGGAAGAATCAGAAGACTTTGAAACTTGTTGAAGGAAACGTTTGTATTTCAAACGAGCATATAGGAAGCTGAGTTTTCACTTGATAGGAAAGTTCATTGCGAACTTTTTACTAATTCCGCATTCTTTTGAAGAAGTGGAGTGAATTTTCTCGCAATACAATCTTAATAAGTTCGAAAGCCGGAACCGCCTGAGTACGGACATAATGGATGCCAAAGGAACAAAGGAGGAGTTGATCAGCTAGTATAAACATCTTCTTCTTCTTTAGCATTTCAAGCTTATTGCTTTCACAATTAGCTTATTGCTTGTACTTAACTTAGTGTTCTAGATGCACTTCCACAGTTATTAATTGAGAGCTTTCGATGCCAGGTACCATTTTTGCATGAGTATGATTGTGTAGCAAGTACAATCATACGCTATGCCCAGGGAGTCGAGAAATTTACTACAACGAAAAATTCCTAGACCAGACCGGGAATCGAACCCAGCCACCTCCAGCATGGTTTTGCTTTGTAGCTGCGCCTTTACTGACTGAGCTAAGGGAGTATAAACATCACAACAATCATAACAATGATTGATTGTTAATTCCATTCCGATATTGTTCTCCTATATTGGAACATTTAGTAACCAAAACAAACATCCCTTGTATACTGATCTGTTTTCCTTCCAGAGCACAAAATGTGAAGTTAAGATTTTTACCAAGATTTTTGCAGCTAAACACAGATAAAAATCATTTTTTCGACATAAAATAAAGATGGGAACGAAAAATAATGTGGCAACCCTGCATCCTGGGCCGTCATCATCGTTCCATAAGAATCAATGCTAGCCATGTTTAGCAAGATCACCCTGGACTGGGCTCACTTGCATACAGAGATGCCATATTCACAGACATATCTGTAAATTTACAGACTTTTTATTTTTATTGCCGACTTTTTTAACGATGCAGACATTTAGCAGACATTTTATTTATGTTGCAGACTTTTACAGACATTTGAAATATTTTTTAAAATTCAAATAAATGTATTCTATGAAGTTCGGATTTAAAACGTACGAGGATCTGAACAGTATAGTAGATACGGTAAGAAACTTTGTTGAAATATTTTCAATTACCGTAGGAATCATTTTAAGTAGAAATTCTTGAAGAAACAAAAGCGGTGGGCCATTCGGAGACACAATGGGCCCGGACGTAGTGTAGTGTTATGGTAGTGTTCAATCCCACGCGTGTTCAAACCCATGCGAAAAATTACTGTCAAAGCGTTGGTAATATTGGTCCTTTGCTATTAAGTCACAATGAAAATCAAGGTTCACAACAATACAAATCATATTTGAGACACTTAGAGACTTCCTCGAAAAAAAAAATGTCTTCTAAAAAATTTCTCAGAAATATTGGGAGCAAGCAGGTCATGCAAGAAGAACCTTCAAAAATTCATTACCGAAGTTCAAGATCATACTTACAAAAATTTCAATACAGAACTTCCCCAAGAATCAGGAGAGGACTTATCAGAGCTTCAGGAAGAAGTGTAGAGGAGAGGACTTCTCTGAAGTTTGGAAATTTTCTGAAGTTTTGGAGTTCTTGCCAGAAATTCAAGATTGAACTTCCCAGAAGTTCAGAAAAAAAACTTCCCCAAATTTCAGACGGGAGCTAACCAGGAAGGGCATGTCCTATAATTTCTCAAAAAATCAGGCAAAAAAATCTCAGGCGTTATAGAAGTTGAGGAAAGAACTTCTCCCAAGTTAAAGAAATAACATCCCAGAAGTTCCAGAAGAAACTTCTCGAAATTTTAGTTGGAACTTCCTAGAAGTTCTTGGCAGCTTTTTCAAAGCTCAGAGGAGAACATTCTGCATTACAGAATAAGGATTTCTCAAAATTCTAGAGAGAGTAAAGAATGAAACTATCCAGGAGCATTGGGGGTACTTCCTTGTTATTTGAGCACGAATTGCACAATAGTTCCGTATCAAACTTTCCCAAAGTTTTCGAGAAAACTTCCCAAAAGTTTAGAAGAGGGCTTTTCAGAAGTCCAAGAAGAAACTTCAAGCACAAATTTAAGGAAATTTTCCTAAGAATGTTGGAATACAATTTCCTCCAGATGAGACCAATCAGAAGTTTGTAAAAAATAAGCTCAGCAAAAAACTTTCCCGAATTTCAGGAAGAAACCTACCAGAGAGGGCGTTAAAGGGGCACTATCTGTAGGGTCAAGAAGGAATTTTTCAAAAAAATCAGTAAAAAACTCCTCAGAAGTGCACAAGAGGACTTCTCAGAACTTACGAAGAGACCAAAAGTTCAGTTGGAACTACCCAGAAGTGCTAGAGAGCTTCCAGCATTTCAGAATGAGAACTTCTCGAAGTTCACGAAGTTATCGTAGATTCTTTTGATAAAATCAGGAAGAAACTTTCCAGATGTATAGGAGGATCTTTCTAGTTGTTCTAGCAGGAATTTCTCAGAAATCCAGGAACAAACTTCCTCGAAGTTCAGGACAATACTCCCCTGAAGTTCAGAAGAGATTATTTCAGCAGTTCAGAAAAGAACTTCTCAGAAGTTCAGGAAGAAACTTTGAACAACTTAAGAAGATTTTCCAGGAAATTCTGGAGAGTACTTTCTCAAAGTTTTGCAGAAACTCTCCTCGTAGTTCAGGATGGGACTTATCAGAAGTTTAGAAAGTAACTATGTTCAGGAAAAAATTACCAAATGTTTCTGGAAGGTAAGGATCTTATATGTGAATTTCGAAG
Organism: Aedes japonicus; assembly: GCA_034211315.2. Lineage (NCBI taxonomy): Eukaryota > Metazoa > Arthropoda > Insecta > Diptera > Culicidae > Aedes > Aedes japonicus. The sequence continues at coordinate 29,980 of JASCZW010007172.1, forward strand.
AAAATAAGGGGTGACTGCCAAAAATTTCATGAGGAATTTTGCCTGAAGTTTAGGAGGAAACTTCTCAGAATAAAGCAAAGAGCCTTGCAGAAGGTCAGGAGAGAGTTTCCCTGAAATTTAAGAGATAATTACTGACTAACTGAAGGAGCAGTCTATACAAAAATCATTCATATGACCATGATGATATTGATGATCATGAGTGATGATGACACCATATTAAAATATGGTACACACCATCAATGGTTATTGTTGAATAAAAAAAAATTCTGTTGAATTTATCAAATGAAAACTAAATTTTGATTTTGAAATACAAAACTGGAAAGAGCGTTATAGCAACAATCAATATGTAACTAGCGATTTGAAATTGGTTCACTGTTGTAGAACCCTTGGTCCGAGTTACACCTTTGATGCCAGCACCTTGTTATACATATTTGCGCCTTTGTTTTGATTTGCTGTGTTATTTTGACAGAGTATTTTAGAGTGTGTTCATGTGAGTTCATTATAAGGGGTGCATTATTGAGCTTGGGACCGAGCTTGGGACGATGTTCTAGTACGATAGACTGAGCCGGAAAAAAAATCGTTTTTGTACGGGACCTACTGGTCTTAGAGGTTAGTCTATGGTTATAGGGAGAAAAAAACTACAGAAAATTGTGTCATCTATGCGAATGACTCAAGCTTCAGTGTCACTTCAAAAATATGAGACAATAGTGTAAGGTTGCATACAATCCAAAAAATAGAAGCAGACATGTTTACATAATCACACAAATGGTGATAATGACATAACTCGCTCTCTTATAACGTCTTTTTGTTGAAAGAAGTCTAATTTTCTAAAAAAAAAATTACAGACTTTTATAGACATTCCCAGACATTTCAAATTTTTATCACAGACATTTGATAAACATATCTGGCATCCCTGCTTGCATATTTTCCGATCCCAACGGGTAATTGATATTCATTGTGGTTTATTGAATTTCTTTTCTGACATTTCGAAATTCATATTGAAAATGAACCTGTTTACACAAATGAATATCAAAACATTTAAAAAATCGAACGTTCATTCTTCTGATTACCTTCGTTGTCACAAGTTATCATTTGATTTTCGCATGGAACTTATAGGTAGTCAATGTTATGTTGCCTGAAAATCCACGCTTTTGAACCTAACGAGCTTGGGCATGAGCAAGACTGGTTTTGATTCGCTATGTTATTTTGACACAATACTTGAGGGTGTGTTGGCGAGAGATACGTTATTAGGGGCGAATGATTAAGCTTTGGACCGAGCTTGGGACCGGTGTGCTATTACTACCTGAGCCAACAAATAACCATCACTGACACATCACTTTGGAACCGTGGAATATTCCTATCACACTCTGGAACAGTTCTCTAAGAGAGCGCCCAAAATCTGTCGTTCTGGACATTGTGGGATTGTTGCAAGACGAATAACTTTTCGTCGGAAAACATAAATTCTTCCTCACCGTGCCGCGACAAAAGCAGACTTGCTCTTTCGAGCCGTTTCCGCTTGGAAGGTTCCGAAACTCCGGGAATCTTACGTTTCTTGAAAGCTTGGAATTCGAGACCATTTTGTAGTATATTGTGTATTGACGACCTCGAAACATTTAGATCTGTGGCCATTTTACGTACAAAGCGCTGTGATTTTCGTCTAATCCGGTCCCTGACCATTTTAAAAACTCGTGCAGTCCGCACCGTACGAGTACGACCGGTTCTTTTCGGATGGTTCGGTACACAAAATCCCGCTTTACTCCGAGGTTTTTCAAATTTCTGAAAATAGCCCCGGGCGCTCACCTTTCAAAAACTTGTTTATCATCACAGCACGAAACTCCTTCATTGCTGGTAAAAGATAAACACCGAATGAAAACAATCGGACATAACCTAAAAGCGTTTGAATAAACATAGTGCAAAACTAAACCAACACATACGTGAAGCATGTTGAGTAGTTGCACGACACCAAGGCAAGGAAAAAGTGTATGAGAATATATTGGACACGGTGTACAAAACAAAGCTAGTTTGTTTGGCATGAATATCCCAAGATTATCTCAAAATGTCTGTTGGTCTTCCAGGGCATTCATTGAATATGTTTGAATATACACTGATAGGCAAAATAGAGTACCCACCTCATTATTTTTTTGAATTTCTTCCATTATTCGGTTCAAATTAAAGTAAAGACACTGTAGCCTTTTTTGACATCTTATTTTTTATATTTTGCAAGTTTCACTTATGCAACAATAATAAAATAAGAGTTCGACTTAGATAACTAAAACATCAATTTGTATTGAAACAAAAAAAAACATTGACGAAAAGAAGTGCCCTATGTTTTCGATAAATATCCGTCGAAAGACACCTCAATTGTTTATGTTTTGATATTTTGACGTGTGGCTTTAATTTAATTTATTTTTTAGTTGGCATGAAAAATCTGCAACCCAGACACCTGAAGAACTCAGGGTGTGGGGATGAGGGTGCCAACTCCTCGACCCACTAAAAACCCACTTGTGCCTTAAGCCAACAATCAATATGCAACTAGCGATTTGAAATGGGTTCACTGTTGTAGAACCCCTTGGTCCGAATTACACCTCGAAGCCAGTACCTTGCTATACATACAGATCATTGCACGATGGCGTCATCAATGCAGTTTTGACAGTTCAGGAAGCTTGTTTACGTGGACTTAGAAAAATTTGGGTGAGATCGGTTTGCGATTTTGTGTTCTAAATTTATTACGATTGAAGTAAAATCGCCGGAAAATAGACACCAGTACTTAATTTTAAATCATTTCCTGAATCAAATCGTACAGAATCCGGAAAAGCCAACGAAAAATTTAATTTGAGCGGTTCAAATTCTAACACCTTGTAAGCAAGCTCCCTGAACTGTCAAAAAAGTGAGGTTAATACATTCCGTGCAATGATCTATTTGCGCCTTTGTTTTGATTTGCTGTGTTATTTTGACAGAATACACTCTGAAGTGTTCGTGTGAGTTGGCGTATTATTAAGGTTGGGACCGAGCTTAGGACCTATGTGCTAGTACTGACTGAGCCAAGAAAAAAATCGTATTTGTGCGGGACCTACGCTATTGTGTTCGGCGAGGGGCTATTGTAGCTTGTTAAGGACCCACTTTGTCTAACTACTTAGGGCTTTAGTAGTTTAGTGGTCCCTGCGACCTGCCTTTGGTCGTTTCGCTTTTTTTGTTGGAGATCAAGGACGATCTGAGAGGCTGCTACGCATACCGCGTCCCAGATGTCCCGGTCATGGCACATCCTCTGGACCAAATTATCCGGAGTCGTGTCGTGACCGCTTACGGCAATCATGCCGGATCTCGCGCCGTCGAAGCGAGGACTTACGAAGAACACATGTTCCGCGGTTTCCCTCAACTCCACGCGCACTCAGTGCATGCGTAGGACTGTCCATGCCTATATTTGTGCAGATATCGTCTGAAACAGCCGTGGCCTGACAATATCTGTGTTAAGTGGAAGTTCATTTCACCATGTTGCCTACCAACCCACCCGGTTAGTTTTGGGATTATTCGATGGGTCCACCGACCTTCTGTGGAGTTGTTCCATTCCCTTAGCCGCATAACCATGGCTGCGGCTCTAGTGGTCTTCCGAATACCTCTTGTTCCACATTGTTCGAAGCACTCTACATCCTTTTTTATGACAATGCCTATTGGCATCATTCCCGCTAGGACGACTACGTCGCGTGATACCATTCGGTATGCACTAACCACTCTTAAGCACATAAGCCTGTGCGTACTCTGTAGCTTACTAGTGTAGCTCTTGGCAGAGACGTAGTAAAGAGTAGTGGCACCCCTGGCAAACCAAGAAAATGACGCCACAACTATATATTTCTTTTTGCATGTTTTGTTACAATTAGTCATTTTATACACTCTTGTCGACGAAATTATTTGTATTATTGTAATTATTGCACGTAATGAATACACAATATCATCAACTCCTTTTTATTGTTACATATACATGTTTGCGTTGCATCGATTCTAATAGATCAATGCATCCATAAATGTCATGTTTATCCGTTGAAATAACTTTTATTCAAATTTATATTTATTGAAAGTTCAAATTAATTCAAATCATCGCCTTGCGTGCCTTATCTGAGGCAAACTGATCAACAAAAAAATCTAAATCAAGATCTGGTAGCGATTCCTTTTCAATAGAAAGAATGGCCAAGCCCGAGAGTCCGTCTTGCGTCATTCTAGAACGAAGATAGTTATTTTTTATCATTTCCAGCTTGCTGAAGCTACGTTCGCACGATGCCACTGTAATTGGAAGTGTCAAAAAATTCGTAGAGCCGTTTCGATGTTAGGATGAACATCTTGGAGAGAATATCCAAGGATACAGTTTAATATGTCTACCGGAGTAGTAGAGCTCAAGTCATCTCACCAATTTGCCGTTTAAAAACTTCTACTTCAGATGCAAGCTGTATCAATATCAGTAGCATACTTTAAGCTTGTAGTACACTGTTTGTCCAATAGCCAACGCCACCGCCTCACTACGCCCCTGGCTCTTGGTACTCGAGGCGGTGATCCATTGAGTTTACGCTTACTTGCACCCTTGCACCGCCGAGCTATTCGACATCATGTGGGATAATGTCGATATGATGCCACAGAGGCTTTCTTGCAGGCATAATCGACGTGACTGATAAAAGACAGCTTGTCGTCGATCATGACCTCAAGATACCTCAAAGCCCTCTTCGGTTCGATTGTGCAGTTACCTGCACTAATCGTCGCAAGTTGCTCCGATTTTCGATTATTCACCACCGTGACCTCCAGTTTCGTGGCTAGCTCCAGTTTCCTGGAACTCATCCGTCTCTCCAGAATGCCAATGGAGTGCGAGGCCGTTAGCTCGACCTCTTCAATGGATTCACCACATATCTCCAGGGTGCTATAATCCGCGAACTCTAGTATCTTCATCCCGTTCGGGAACTCAAGCAGTAATACCTCATCGTATATCGTGTTCCATAACACCGGACCCAGGATCGAACCTTGTGGGACGCCTGCGGTGATTTGGGCACGTTTGTAGCCTGCATCTATGTTGTATACCAGAACGCGATTGTGGAAGTAGCTTCCAAGAATCGTGTACAGATAACCAGGAACCTGAAGGCGTTGGAGCGAGTTGGCGATAGCCGATGACCACTGCACAGTCGCGTACTCCTCGCGTCTTGCGCTGGATTCCTTCCTGGCTTCCCCGTCTTTGGTAGCAACACTAGAGTATGAATTTTCCAGGCGTCCGGAAAGACGCCTCGTTCAGACACCTTTGCATCACCATCCTGAACATTTCTTGAGCCACCAAGATAGCCGTCTTGATGGCCAGGTTCGTAATACCATCCGATCTCAGCGCTTTGTTCACCTTTTTTTTCCTTGTTGGGGACGAATTGCCACTGCGACCATTGATTTGATTTATTGTGGCTTGTCCTCCTTTTTATTTATGCCATATTATCGCAATGGTAAGTTACTATTTGGAGTAACTACCACTACGGCAGTAGGCAATTTTCCCAAGCAGGTACTACATTTCTTATGAAGTGTACTACTTGATTGGGAGCAGCGTTCCAGACCTCACAGGGTTCAATGAGCCCCTTGTCAAAAAATCTGCATCGTTTATTGAATAGTGCAACACAGTCGCACATTAAATGCTTAGAGCTTTCACTCTCTAATCCACAAAAGCGGCATTTATCTTCATGAAGTATACCGATGATTTTCAGGTGATATTTACTAGGACAATTTCCTGTTATCAAACCAGTGTATGTGCTCAAGTCGTGTTTCGAAAGTACAAGTAGCTTTTGCGTATGAGAAGCGTTAGGCTTAATGAACTGTTTGGATTGCCAAGCATTGGAGGTACTATTCCAGATAGCCTGTACTTTGTCCTTTTCCCAGTTCTTTAGTTCTACTTTTAAGGCGCAAGAAGATAAACCAACAAATGGTTCGGGCCCTATGAATTGCATGGATGACCCTATTTTTGCCATCTGATCAGCTTTTTCGTTTCCTTCAATTCCGCAATGACCAGGAACCCAATAGAGGTTAACCATGTTGCGACAGGACAATTGCTGTAAAAAATCCCACACCAGTTTAGATGTGATTTTTTTTACTTAAAAGAATTCAGAGCTGCTTGGCAATCTGAATAAATGCATATGTTTGCATTTTTATAATTTCTTTTCATACAGATTGATGCACATTCTAGTATGACATATATTTGAGCTTTCACTTTTTTTAAACACTGTTTAAAAAAAAAAAAACTTTTTTGAGCGTATTAGTAGAATTTGAGCTTGAAACACTGTGGGATATTTTCCCATTGCCACATACAAGTTTAACCCAGGAACAGTTATACCAGCCTCTACCAAACTATTTGCTTTGAACCATCTGTATAAAGACTGCTGAGCCCGACGAAAACCGGTTCTCTTTATCCCAATCAGCACGAGTAGCTGCATGGACTGTGAATTTATGATTGAAGTAGTTTCTCCTAAGCATACAATCTTCACTTATCAATATTAAAGGATTTATCGAAAACTCTTTTAGGATACTCAAGTGTCCAATAAGATCTCCATCGAAGAAATTCATGGACCGTTTGAGCTTTAGAGCATTTTTTTTCCGCATCCTGTCGTATGAATTGATCTAAAGGAAGAATGTTGAGTAGAGCATCTAGTGCTTTTGAAGGAGTACTATGCATTGCCCCAGTTATAGAGATAGTAGCAAGCCTTTGCAGCTTGTTCAATTTCTGTTGAGCCTTTATCTGTTTAGTCTTTGGCCACCAGATAAGCGAGGCATACGTGATTCTGGGCTTGACTATAGGCTCTATTTCTTTCCAAAAGTTCCTTTACAGATCCAGAAAGCATTGGTTGCCTTTCCTATTTGTTGGTCAATATGACTGTTCCAGCAAAGATGCTATCTAGAGTTACGCCTAAATATTTGACCTCTGAAGATAAAGACAGTTTAACGCCTCCTAGTTTATGATGAGTGAAGGAGATTTTCCGGTTTTCAGTAAAAGGTACGATTGTCTTTTTTTTTGGGATTGATATTTAATTCCTCGGTTTTGCACCACAATAGTGTGTATGATAATGCTATTTGCATTCTCTCAAACATGATAGTGTCGTATTTACCACGGACTATAATGACAATGTCGTCCGCAAAGCCAATTATTTCAAATACTTTAAACTTTAGTTTTACAAGGAGATCATCAACAACAAGAGACCATAGGAGGGGAGACAAGACGCCCCCTTGAGGACAGCCTTTTACAGCAGTTACTTTCACCTCTGAGCCTCCAAGATTTGCTGATATTTCTCTTTTGGATAGCATTTCAACAATCTTATAAACTTATAGGCCTAAATGACTTTGGTGAAGACTTGTCTTTTTTATTTGCCTTCGGTATAAATACTACTCTGACTTGCCTCCACTTTTTTGGGATATATCCCAGTAAGAAGCTGGCTTTGAATAGTCTGTTTAATTCAGGAATTATTACAGATTTACATTTTTGGACATGTGCCGGAATAATTCCGTCTGGACCAGAAGATTTGAAGGGACTCAATGAGTCAATGGCCTATTCAATTTTTGAGTTTGTAAACATCTTATTTACTAAAAATGCAGGCACCTCGTTAAGGATTTCAGAGTCATTGCCATATTTATTTTGTACCGCATATGCTGTAGTTGCGCCACTTTGTATGCAGTTTAGATCTTGTTGTTGATCAGTAGTAGAAAGAGACCCTGGGAAGTGAGTATGCATCATTAGTACCAGAGTTTCATTAGCATTTTCAGTAAAGTTCCCATCCATTTTTTTTAAGCATACCGAGACCATTTGAGTGATCTTTTGAGAGAACTTTTTGAAGCCTTGCAGTTTCAGGAACGCTTTCTATGTTTTCACGTATATGCCTCTAATCTTTCCTCTTGGATCTTCTTATTTCTCTATTTTGTTCACCTTTAGCGACCTTGCTATCGCAATGAGTTCTTCGTTCGTCACCGGACCCCGTTGTGCCATTGTCAATGCCATCGTGGTCACGGGTGTTCGGCTGAGCCGCGCATATTTCCGTCGCTATGACAGCGTTAAGGTCTGGGATACTGAAACGCTGTTCATAGAACAAATCTACAGCGGCGTGGGGGGGGGGGGTCATGGTTCGATCACCTGCAGCAGCTCTAGTGATTGCTCGGTTGGAGCCGCCGTTCCGTTCCGTTTCGGTGTTGGCCATTATTACACTTTAGACGTCACCCCACGGATTCGTATTGACCTTCTGACACAGGCCCTCGAAGCAGGCTCACTTGCTAGCCTTTATCTCCCTCTTTAGTGCGGCCTTCGCAGCGACTAGCGGCCTTCTACGCTCGATTTTCTCGGCGACTGACCGCGCTCTTTGCATCCTTCGTCTTGCATGGAGGCATGTTCTTCGGAGGTCGGCGATCGACTCTGTCCACCAATACACCGGCGATCTTCCATTCCTCGGATTGACTTCCCTCGGCATGGTCACATCGCACGCTCGTGTAAGTGTCATAACGAGTCGTTCACCGCAAGGTTCGTGCGTTTCGCGTAAGTTTCGTTCCCTCTCAAGCGCCTTTTTAAATGTCTCTTCGTTAAACTAGGACGTCCCCCTTCTGGTTAATGATTCGCCCCTAAAAACGTAGCTCATACCAACACACCCTCAAATTTTGTGTCAAAATAACATAGCGAATCAAAACAACGACAAAGATACTAGCACCAAATGGTACCGAAAAGCTCAAGAAATATGGCAAGGTACTTACTGCAAGGTGCATAAGGAAAGGTGTACTTGGGACCTAGGGGTTCTACAATAGTGAACTAATTTCAAATTGCTAGTTTCACATTAATTGTTGGTTATAGTTAGTGCTAATAGTTAAGCCACAGACACACTAATTGCACAGGGTTTCATGCTTCTTTACACTGAATTAAATATAGTAGGAATTTTACTAGTTCGATGACATCAATTTCCTCACATCAACAAGGAGTCTTACGTCAACGTTGCGTTATGTCACTGACATAAATCACCTTTTTTTTAGTGGTTTAGATAACAATTTGATTTATGATACCTAGTTTATTTTTTAGGAACAACATACACACACGCACACTGCACATACAACTTATGCGACTAACTTTTAAAAACTATTAGAAATATAATTTTGATTCACAATTCCAGAAAACACTGTTTTTGCTTAACCTAGAGCACATGTAAGTTCGAAGATAGGTAAAACAATTAAGTAAGAATGAACGTTATATTCATAAACGAAGTCGACGTCAACTCAGAAGTATTTTTAGAACCCCTCCTGAAGTGATTTTTTGCTAAACCACTCACTATTATCCTCACACCTGCGTGCGGAAGAGGATGAAGTACATTGAAGTGCTGTATTCGTCAAGGGGGGAGGAGCATTGAAAGCCTATAGATCCACATTCTTCAGATTTGACCCGGAGGATGACGGTAGATCCACGTCTGGCACGAACGTCCCGATGACGCGAACGTTTTTCTGCCGTTCCTCTAGTTTAGACATTTCCAGCTTCAGTTTGTGGAGGATTGCATAATTTGGTTGATTAATGGCAGCCTTGCTCTGAAGGACGGTGATCTCTTGCTCCTCCTGCTTCTTCTCCTTGTACGACTTGATCGAGTGGTTGCCGTACAACCTCAGCAGCGATCCCCACGTTTTTATGTGCGGGTGGAGGATCTGGAAAACGGGGAAATTACTATCCACTATTTACTAGCAGTACAAAATTTAATTCACCTGCAAAATTGCCTGGGAAGCCCGCTGCTTTCCGTCTCTTTTGTTCTTGCAAACAACCGTTGCCGTGTGCTTCCCGACAGTCATGGTGAATTCGTTCTTCCGATGCTTGCCCGCCTTCACGTCGTACTGAATCTGAACGTCTCCCAGGCCAAAGTTCCTCTGTAGGCAGGTTTGCAGTATCGTGTGCGGCGAAGGTTCAGTCGTCTTGGCACAAAATTCCGCCACTCTAGGATCTTCAATCTTTATCTCATCAAATACGGATAGATTACGCGCTTCGGGCTGTTGTTCAGACGTGCCATTCTGATCCTTTTTATTGTCCTTGCTGGTAATTTTGTCTTTCATATCGGGGATTAAAATTTCCAATGTTTCACGAGCGGCTTCACTTTTGGCCTGCTTTTTGCTGGTGCCATACCCCGTTCCGTACTTAAGCTCATTAATGGAAACGGTAGCCGAATATGGAGTGGCAGCATTCTCCAACTCTTTGAATTCGTAGCTTGGTTGCTTCCGGAGTGCATGCTGTACGTACTCGTGAAGAATACAGACATAGCTTTTTCCATTCGGATTCATTATCCACTCCTTCTTGGGGCGAGCATGAGTGTTACCCTTCTCGCCTTCCGTATGAAGCACCGGAAAGGTTATCAACTTTGTCCCATCGGGTAGGGTTGGTCTTTGAAGGTTCTTCATGTGCTTACGGTGTTTTGTAAGTTTGCGCCTTGCGGCCCACGACTTGAATCGCATCACCCGAATGGTTTTGAACCTGAACAACTTTTTGCAGTACTCTTGAAATAAATCAGCTGTCAGCGATTGGGCCCTGAGGTTTTCATTAACAGTCTCAATTCGGGCAGTCACTTTCAGTGGCAGCATTTTGGCGTTGGCCTGTGCTTCGGCGGGGGTTGTTGCACTGGCAATCATTTTACTCAACTGGGGATTGTGCATTTGCTTTTCCGTGTCTTGATTTTCTTTGTTGTTGGAATCAGCCTTGTTTTGCGCTTCCTCAGCAGCTGCAGCATTCAGTTCAATTTCCTTTCGAAGCTCTTCTTCCTTCTCTAGAGCTTTCCTATAGTTTAAACAAGGTATGGCACTAAGAGGAATTTCGTGTTTCTAAAAACGAAAGGCTCAGTGAAACGATCATGTGTTTAATTGAAAAAAAATCAAACCTTACCCTCACACTTCCTGGACCTAAAAAGTACGGCCTAGACGCAGTACACACTCTGGACGCTGTGTGCAAAAATAGAGGCATCCCACTTACATGCGTTGCCTGCACCCATCCTTCGGGAAGAACCTCAAAATGGTTACGACCCTTCTCTTCCAAAACTTCCTTAAACCGTTCCTCATATGCTTTGGCTTTGGGACCGCTCGATTTCATTCCCTCCGGAAGATTTTCCTCTAGCAAGTTATCGAGCTCTTCGATGTCAACTCCAGAGCCCTCGGAACTATTATCTTCGCCATCAACATCGTCATGGCCGTCTGGAAATGAAATCACCCGTAAATGAATATCTCAAGTGGCCCCACTAGAATTCTTACCATCATTCTCGTCCTCGGAGTTATCTCCCTGTACTTCGTCCAACACTTGGAACTGCCTCAATTTATCATTCAAATCTACACGACGGTCATCTCCAAGTCGATCGTCTTCCTCTTCCTCCTCCTCGTCCTCTTCATCATCGTCAATACCATCCAAATCGTCGTCGTCGTAAAATGCAGTCATTTTTCTTCGCTTGGCATAGGGACACTCACCGATGAAGGACGACTTTCTTCGCTCACCGGACGGAGAAGATTCACTTTCCGCCGACTGTGGCAACGGAGGAGCTACTACCGGTGGTGGGGCTATCGATGGAGGTGGAGGTGGCGGAACAGGGAAGCAATTGACCTCCGGTGGAGGAGGTGCCATATTGTCCATTTTTTCACTTTTGATTGCACCGAATCCGAAAAAAAAACTCACTATTTTGAAAGTTTGAATGAGGCTTGCAATTTTCTACCAGGCCGGCCAATGTCGATCATGCTCAATTTTAGCAAATCAAGGCCATATTTTTCCACCATCCCTCTACCATTCAGGGCGGCAGGACTAGGAATTGAGTATGCTCACATCGACTGGAGGTAGAAAACCGAAATAAAAATACACTCGATTGTTTTGTTCTTGACGTTATCGATTTTTCACACCACCACTGGATCTTCTGCAGGGCGTTTTAATTTCGACGATTTATCACGAAGAAACAAAAGCCTAGCGTTTTTGCCACATTACCGAAGGCAAGAACGCGTAAGCTGTGATGTTTCTAGCTGTGATTTCAGACGGAATAAGATAGATTTTCTTCATTTTTCATGAAAATAGTCACCAAAAATACCTGATTCGAAACACAGACAGTTTGCAACGTTAAAATTGACAGTCAGTAGCAAAACACGAGTAAAAAAATACTGCCAACGTTTTGGTACCAGCTATGGCAGCGTAGATTGTTGTTTCATTCATTCTCACAAGTATGCCCGCATGGATGACGAACGACGCCAAGTTCACCATCGGTTCGAATATACAGGGATGACAGAGAAAGTAAACCGCCTGCTCCACACAAAATAATACTTTGACAAAACGTCAGTTTGGATTGACTTTATATATGTTTCTTCCCAGCGGCACGAAACAAGACAACTGATCATCAATGAAACACTAAAATTACGGGGATTCATGTGCACGGTCCTGTTGAAAACCCCATTAATGGGTGAACATAACACATATTTTTGCTACTACACGGAAGAAAAAAAGTACCCATTTGAGCAGTTGCGTGTGGGAAGCCAATTTTGTGTATAGTTGTGGTAACGTACCCGTTGTGCATAAACAACTAAATCTTGGGTAAATTCTACCCAAAAGTAAGTTATTATACCCAACGGGTCGGTTAACACAACTATATCCAAATTTGGCTTCTCACACGCAACTGCTCTGTGTACTTCTTTCTCCCCGTCTAATTGGTAAACTCTGATTTACCTTTGTCACAAAAGTGGATATTTCTAGACAAAATCCGAGGGGCACACATAGCATTCTTCTGAGTGTGTCGTATTGAAAATACTTCCGGATTTAACTCGATTTACAGCGTATTCACAAACATTCTTTAGAATTTAGAATTATCAAAAGTATTTTTAGCGGACTCAAAGTAACCAAAAGTATTTGAAAAATATTTTAGCTACTCAAGGAGTACTTGAAATCTATTTAAAGTTCTAAAGTATTTTCATTGATTATTTTTTGTACCTGGAAGTATAAGACCCTTACACACAAAAAAGGGAAATTGTTTTATTAAAAGTTTTGCGCTTTTCTTCTAAAAATTGTTTATTTTGCATTAAATTAAAAGTAAAATTATCCATTGCAAAAGTTATGTATTTGATTTGAAAGTGGGTTTTTTCGATTCAGCGTGTAAATTTAAAAGTTTTTTCTTTTCATCGTGAAAATTGTAGAACTGTTCATATCCACCAACACAAATCAAGTCATTGTCCTCGCCTTCGTCGTCGTTTGGATTTTTATAATAGTGGTCCGCGTTCCGTCTACTGTGTGGTGTGGTTTTTTGTTCATGACCGCTTTCGTACGCAAACGCGTTTCGTGAAAAAAAAAACTTCGATATTGTCAGCACAATCACCGAAATACAAAACCAACAATCTCTGTCTGAAGGATGGATAAGTTTTAATTGTTTAAAAGTATTTATTGAATAAATCAACCCCCTTTTTTGCAGCGGTGCCACAAACGATGACGAACGGCAGCAGATGCCAAAAGTTGCTAATTTTTTACATGGAGAACGTTGCTTGAAAGTTTATGTTACAATATAAATATTATGTTTTCAATTTTAACGATGCCACTGTTTCATTACGAATTTCCTATTTATCTGAAAAAAAACCTTTTAGTGAAGAAATATTTTTTATTTCAATCAAAATAGCCCATTTTTATTTTTATTGCTTGCACTTTCTGGATAAAAGTTTATTTTGAAATAAAAATAATTTACTTTCCTTTTCAACGATGCCACAGTTTCGATTTGACAGTTCTACAATTTATTTTGAAAATTTCAACTTTTAAATGTACAGAGCAGCAAAATTTTGAATTGACGGTTTGAGGGTTTTTGTTTTGAAAGCAAACCGCTTTCTACGAAAAAGAACCAACGCAACTTTTCAATTTTGGCAATGGTTTTTTTAATTTTAATAATCATTATTCTTTGTGTGTATGTGATCGACAAAAAAAAACACCTTTAAATAAATGATGGACAGGGTACCCGGGTACCCACCAAATTCAAATGGTTATAACTCTGGCTATTATTGGCCGATTTTAATTCTTTTGGCACCTTTAGATTCTAAAACTCATTGGCTTCAGGGACATTATCAGCAATGACCATTTGAATTCATCTGGTTCCCGTAATACCGGGTTACCGGGGCTGTGGTCTGGTACGGAGGCACTATTTGGAAACAACTATTAAATTTAAGGAAATGGATGTCAAAATCTATGGAATAATTCCAAAAAACCATTTCTATTCCATTGTGGGCCATATACCGACTTGTTCCTGCAACGGCCATTCTGTAACAGGTTCCCATGGGGCCTCGAGTGGCCATGAACATATTTAAAAAGAAACCCTTGCAATATGGGTGAATTCATGAAATTTCACCAGTAGGCTATTTCTCAATATTTTGTAGCTATCTGATGATTTGTCCTCGGACCGGTCAATCCGGAACAGGTTTCCAAGGGGCCTCGATTGGCCATGAACATTTTCAGTAGAAACCCCTGGCAATATGGGCACAGAGAACAGACGTTCATCTTCGGTCTGCAACTTGTGTAAAACTTTAAACCGACATTTCAAATGTATGTCGTAATGCTCCTGGTAGGCGGCGCTGCAATTGTGTGATAGCTGTCATGTCAATGTTTATCAATCAAAAGCCTAGCACATAACCTGAAAATGTTTGTTTGTTTTTCTCTGCACTTACTTTTTGTACCGGCTGCCCCCCTTATACTTTTACACACGTTTTTCAAGAAAAGGTATATGGATATCAATGTCTGTTCTCTGTGATATGGGTATCAAAATTCATGAAATTTCTCCAGTAGGATATCTCTTAACATATAGTGGCAATCTGATAATTTGTCCTCGGACTTGTCAATCCGGACCAGGGGCCTCGAGTGGCCATGAACATTTTCAGTAGAAACCCCCGGCAATATGGGTATCAAAATTCATGAAATTTCTCCAGTAGGATATTTCTTAACATATAGTGGCAATCTGATGATTTGTCCTCGGACCTGTTTTACCGGAGCAGGTTTCCGTTTGGCTTCAACTGGCCATTCATGTTAAGAAGGAAACCTTGACAATATGGGCTTCAAAATTCATGAAATATTACAGAAAGCTATTTCTCAACGTTTTTTTGGCATCTGATGATTTGTCCTCGGAACATTCATCTCGAAACAAATACCCGTGAGGCCTCGAGTGGCCGTGAACAAAACTGGCCGCAACACGTTGAGAAACTTTGGAATTTTGATAACCACATTGTCAAGGTTTCCTTCTTAAAATATTCATAACCACTCGAGATTTGACGAGAACCTGTTCAGGATTGACAGGTTTTAGGATAAATCATCAGATAGCCACAAAAAACGTTGAGAAATATCCTACTGGAGAAATTTCATGAATTTTGATACTCATATTGACAGGATTTTTACTGAAAATGTTCAAGGCCACTCGAGGCCTCACGGGAACCGTTTTCGGATTGACCGGACAAATCATCATAGGGCCACTTAACGTTAAGAAATATCCTACTGGAGAAATTTCATGAATTTTGATATCCATTATTGCCTGGAGTTTCTACTGAAAATGTTCATGTCCAATCGACACGAAAATGTCCATGTTCAATGGTGGACATCTTAACGTTGAGAACAATAATTTTAATTGTACATACTATAGATTCTATTGCATGGTAACAATATATTCCGATTGCAGATAAAAACTGAAAAAATCAACTGGCGACATTCTATTTTTCTCCAGTTGTGTATGTTCAACCTTACGTCGGAAGCAGAGCGCTGTTTAGCGCATCTGATGTGCTATACAGCGCACTACTTCCGACGTAAGGTTTAATGTACACAAAGAGCGAAAAATGGATTGTCACTAGTTGATATTCCAGTATTTATCTGCAAGCAATATATTCAATTGTAAATCTATGAGATTTTTTTATTCGGGTTGCTAACACCTATATCCACTACCGACAGGAAGATAATAACTCCTGGTATCTGTTTCTGATGATATTTAGATTGTGGGAGCAAGCAGATCCCAGAAAAAAAAGGCTAGAAGTCATTGTTTACAAATGTTACTTGCGACCTTTTGAGTATTTTGTCTAAATTTATTGATCCATTGCAAAGAACCACACGCTAAGATGAAAATACGTTAAATAAGGTATTTATTTTACCTAAAATTAGATAATGCTGACAATACCCAGAAAATCGGTATTATTGAACGATAATAAATAGTTATTTTTACTGACATTGCGTAATGTTTATTTTCCAATGGTGGGAATTATTATTACCCCAAAATTGAATAAACCTTTCGTCACTGAAGCAACGCAGCCACCATCTTTTTGTAAGCGGACACGTAAGTATTTTTCTCGAATTTTTCTTATGAATCTTTTAAGAAATTGTGCTTTTTGTCAGTGCTAATTTGTGTTTTTTCTACGTTTTTCGGAAACCTTTTACTGTTTTTTCAACAAATTTGGCTTATGAAATAAAATAATTTTTGAGTCATCCTGAGTTGTTTTTTTTTCACAAAACCTGTGCTACCTTCGCAAAACGAACCGAACACAGAAATAGTAATGGAGTCTGTATGTTTTTCTTGTGCCTGTACCCTGAATAAACCAGACGAGATAATCTGTAACGGTTTCTGCAAAGCATCCTTTCATCTGAAATGCGCTCATCAGTCGTCGGCCACCCGTGATACAATTGCTTCCTGCTCTCAGCTTTTCTGGATGTGCAAAGCCTGCACGAAAATGATGTCAAATGTAAATTTTCGCTGGTGAATTGAGCAAACGAATGTAATAGATCCCAAGCTGGAAGGTGCGCGTCCGTGAAATTTCCAAATGTTTCATGTAGTCAAATCGTGCTTGGGTTCTACAATTAAATCTGATGGGATTAATTTAACGCGTGGAAACTCAGGAATGATCTCCGATATGCGTCCATCAAACCATTTTGAACGGCCGCAGTGAGAATATCACCATGAATATATTACATGCGCGTCGCATGTTGCCCATCACTAATGGCTGCTCTCTTTTTTCTTTTATGTTCTTTTGTACTCTTTCTTATCCAATGACCGCGAGTAATGCCATATGGGGCAAATATAGCGGGTCTGGATGGGCATCATCGAAATAAACCGGATACCTTGATGGAAGTAGAACGCTAACCAGTCAGCCCTCGAAAGGATTTTCAGGCTATTGAGAGGTGGTAAGTGCTCTCAATAATGCAGAGTGAAACAGGTATTTGTTATACATTTTGTCTCTATACCACTTTATTTTGAACCTACATCATATAATTTAATCCTATTATGAATTATATTTATGATCACAACACTTATCAAGGCGAATCCTGATCTATCGAGCCCAACCCTACTAACATAGAAAACCCTTCTTCCTGTGACCTTTATGGGGATGCAGAGATAAACACGGTCCCTAAACAGCAAAGAATGCACTCTAACTTTCCTTCCCTATTCCCACCTGATTGTAAGGACGTGGCCGGCGCCGTTATTGATTATTAAAGAAATTGAGTCACTGAAACGTTTGCAGTGAGAATGATTGGATACTCCCAGCCCCATTCAATTGATACATTCTGCAATTTTACTGCTTCTGATCAATCACGGAGTAGCAACCATTGATACGTGCAGTAAGTCAAGTTAAGCTAAGCTAAAATTAATACCTAATTTTAGGTATTCTCATCTTAGCGTGTTAATCGGTTGGTTATTTGCTCGATTCTGTTGATTAAAATTTGAAATAACTCAGGGGCCGCATTTTGGATCTCGAAACGAAAAACTTTTTCTCACAAGCGTTCGTACAAAAAGTCGTTCGTTTCGAGATCCAAAATACGGCCCCAGATTCATCGAATAAATAAAATAAATTTAGAACGCAACCAGATCAGTCTAAACATTGTTCAAAAACAATAATAATTGATTCTTTTTCTTTATGTTTAAAATAAACATAATATGATTTTTACTTCAAACATTGATGTGACTTGGTTTTAAAAATAGAATATGTTTGAAATAAAGTAAGTTTATGTTTGCGGCCAGAATAAACTTAGTTCATGTTTAAGTTTACCTGGCATATGTTTGTTTTCACGGTATTTTTATCTGCGTGAAATAGTATAAAAGTTTAATCGATATTAAAGAGCAGACAATTAGTTAAATTAGTAAAGTATGGAATTGTAGCGCTTATTCTAAGATCGGTATCATGATCGAAAGAAATTTCTTTTTCTTTCCCAAACCCATGTCAAATTCCGTTTACTGAAATGGAAGAGTAATGAATTAAATTTCTGCAGCAGTATCCACCTGAAAAGAACGGAAAATAAAATTGGAATTTGTAAGGGTTTCCACGCAAACTAATGGGAGCTGTCAATTTTACTTTCGGAAAAATATTCCGCTCGATTATTCCGTAAGTGAAGATGACATTTCGTTCCATGAAGATTAATTCTCGAGTAATTCTTGTTAAGGGCCTAAAAGCCATTTGTAAACAATGACTTTTAATGTCGATTTCTCTTGAATCTAAAATCATTCTCGTAAAATGAAAGCAGTATCTGGTAGAAGAATGTTAGTTCTAACATATGGAGTAGCTGAATATAGTAGGATTCTCGTGATTCGTGAGAGATTAACGTTTAAAGTCATTGTTTACAAATGGCTTATAGGCCCTAACCCTAATCATGAATTACTCGAGAATTGTCAAAATTCCGCTTGGTAATATCAACAATCAATATGCAACTAGCGATTTGAAATTGGTTCACTGTTGTAGAACCCCTTGGTCCGAATTACACCTTGAAGCCAGCACCTTGTTATACATATTTGCGCCTTTGTTTTGATTTGCTGTGTTATTTTGACAGAATATTTGAGAGTGTGTTCATGTGAGTTCATTATTAGGGGGGCATTATCAAGCTTGGGACCGAGCTTGGGACGATGTTCTAGTACTGACTGAGCTAAGAAAAAAATCGTTTTTGTATAGGACCTACTGGTCTTAGAGTTAGTCTATGGTAATATTGAAAAAAATTCCGTAACCTCTTTACTCTTTAGGTCGATACTGGCCTCTACCAGTGAAAATCATTATAACATAAAAAAGACCTTCAAGTCTTAAGTTACGTAACAGAACTCAATAAATAAATAAATAAAAATACTATTTGGCATAGAGTACAGCAACAAATTTGTTCGTGAAAATTACTATTTTTATATGGTTACTGAACATAACCGCCTATTCTGCATATTGTTATTTGTTATTTAGTTGTCAGTTGTCAACATCGTAACACTAATGGAGACGGCCGTCAGTCATAAGAGAAATGGTCCTGAAATGGTTTGTGATTATGCGGGCACAAATCTATAATTTTTTTTCGTGTTCGAGTTTCCCTCTCAAATGCGATTTTTACCAAAAAATGAGTAATATAGTTTTACCGTAAGATACAGCGGCTTCGGATTATGTGCTAAATTATGCCGCTATGAATGCATTCTTGTTTATAAACAAAGTTGCTGATTGTCATTGTTGTAGTCAAAACTCGGTGAAAGGGGATGGACCTACCCATGGTCTTAGCCGTATAGGATAAAAAAAACGCGGAAAAAATCACTATTGTATTTATCTAGTAACAAAACCTAAACCGTTAATAATAATTGTAGATAGAGCCGGAATTACTTTAGTAATTTCCTCACCATTGTAAAAGTGACAAAAAAGGAGGTTTTATGGGAAAACTATTTGGAAGGTGCTGAAACTATCCTCATTACACATTGGAAGTAATAATTGGTAATAATTGGAATAATATATGCGGCCTCTAGAAGTTGATAAATACTGCATTGTTATTATTATTAGTAGATATGTCGAACACGCCAATCCGTTGTCAAATCTGTGCCACATCTTAACTATTTTTACCTTCTATTGGCTATACGTTCACAAACCTTCCTGCATCTGTTGCCTTATTATTCCACTGTTAAACATGATAAGTTTACAGGATCTACCTGTTGAGGTAAGTCAATTCGCATTGTAGTTATCATGAAATGATATACTTATTGTTGTTTTGCTGTAACAGATACTAGAACACATCTTAGCGTTTCTACGGCTGGAAGATTGGAAGCAGGCGTCATTGGTATGCCAACAATGGATGTTGCTGTGTGCCTCTCGGAAATGCCTTGCAAATGTTGTTTTATCCTTGGTTCCGGAAAACCATGACAGGGCTCAATTATGTCAAATATTGTCCAATAGCATTCGCAAATATCGCAATATTTTTTTCGAAGTCTTTGAAGATGAAGATCATGTCATTCCTACGATATTGGAGACATTCCAGGCGAGTTTAGAATGCGTTAAAATTAAAGGCTACTACGAGATGGTTATCGTATTAAAAATGAATTATATTAAGAGGTTATTTGAACGCACTGTAAAGTTGAAGGAATTGCGTTTGCAGGCCATGCTTGAAATAGTTGATCCGCCTGCAGAAGGTGAAATATTGGAGCTACCAATAATGCCTCGTTTGGAAACGCTATACCTTGAGTATGAATCGTTCGAACGTGCTTCTTTTAATTGGAGTAAAATAGCGCCCAATGTTAAACATTTATACCTGGCGCACAATCATAATTGTTCCAATTTCAACAATCTGATGCGCTTCTACAGTCAGAAGTTACGCAGTCTAGGGATAGCATTAGATGGAGAAAGCCATTACACTTTCGGTGTGAAGCCTATTCAATTTCCTCAAGTCAGAAAGCTCACCGTCTCGTGTTGGTCCGAGATAGGACTGGACAAGGCTCAAAAATTCTACAGGTCTTTCCCTTCCACTCTAACGGAGCTCACGTTAGGATACACAATGGAATCAGACGTTTTCGCTTCGATATTTGCATTATTCCAAATGTTGGAAACCGTACGATTATACTTTGTTCTGCCGGGAAATGGTTTGCAGCTTCTGTCCAAACTACCAAAATTGAAGGTAGGTTATGATTTGTTCAGATAACAGTGCCTATAACTGGATGGACAGCATGGATTCTTTTCATTGTTCAGGTTTTTTTTCTAACGAAAATATTTTTGTCTACGTTCTAGAAAACTAAAATAACATGCTATTCCATGTCTTCTACAGCTACAGAGTTTCATATTGCATCACCTATATATTTAACTGTGTTCGCTTTTTTTTTCTTTTCAGCGTCTATATTTATGCCGTGCATCAATAAGCTACAGCGATCTTGTACTAGCCCAATGTTTTAATAATTTGCAAGAGCTTTCGCTGAAATTTGTTGAGGTCGATGCAATAGACGAGTTTTTCCAATTGCTTCCCGATAAAATGCCACATGTGACTGCCTTGGAAATGACTGATGATGGTAAAAACGAGACTTCTCTCGTCTGTGCAAATTTATCCCGGCTAGAACGTTTGACAGTTTCCTGGGAGTTTGTAGGTGCCTGTAGATTAAGTTCCGAGAATGGTAACGTTGCAAAAATTATTTTGTTTGTTTTTTTTTCGACAGGGAATTCAAGACTATTTCTCCTGCGGCGATTTCCACCGTTTGGGGCACTTACATGACCTGCGGCTGTTCTACAATTCAACGAGGAATGATGATTTTTCCTTGATGAGTTTTGCTTGCTGTCCGAGTGTTCGCCATCTTCTTATCGCAGATAGATTGGTTATTGAGAATTCCATGATATTGAGAATGCAGTTATTTTAAATTTTTTAATTTTATTTTTTAGATCACCCTGTTAGACACGAATAAAAGGAAAACCAGTGAATGGCAAGCTATAGCGCTGAAATTTCCTTTCTTGGAGATATTGGAGATTGCTAAGGGGAGCGTTACACTATCTGATGCAGAAATTATCAAGAATTTGCTTCCCTGCTGTGATGTTAGAATTGTCACAAATCCTGTGGCTTTTCTGTCAGAAAACGTGGATGCGGCGTTGCAATTTGAAATGGCTATTTAGATTGTTTTCATACTGAAATTATTACATACACAGGGAAAACAATAGTGGCAATTCCAGACACTCACTTATGAAGCAGAGTTGTCCGAACAAATTACGGTTTCACATTAGTCCAGGCCCTCACTGATGTGCCAGAAGCGGTAAATCTACATTAAAATATGGCGGCCTAATTCACACATGCGCCTACATATAACATGTCAAAACATCATATCGACATCATGACTGATAAGATCGACTAGAAAAATGTCGTCAGGATAACCTATTGCATCTACGTAATTTGTCCCCTTGGTCTGAACATAACATCAAGGAAATGGCAACAAGATGTTTTGATAAGATAGTTGATGCCACATTTGTGGCCAGGCCAATTTTCATAAGCAATAAGCTTGAACTGTCAAGAAAAAAAAAGAATTCCACAAATTTGGCTATTACGTGCCTGCCTGGATAAAGTGTTGCTAAAAACATGAAACATGTTCACAACGGTGATTTAATGATTAAGTATTATAATAACATGTACCTGCTGTTTCGAAAATGTTTTTTGTTATAGATTATATAAAACTGTTATCTTCTAACCCAACGTGTTGAATTTATTTTCCTAACTCACACAGGCTAAGTCCAACAATGGTCCATTTCAGTAATTTTCTTTTTCAGTTTGACAATTTTCAAAATCCTAAATTTCTGTTTATAAATAATCAACTTTCCGGGTTCTCATATTTGACTGAAAAGATAATAGTAAAGGTTGTCCATGTTAAAATTGCCACCCACGGAAATAGCTATAACTTTTTTGAAATGTTTGGAACTTTAATAGTTTTGCATGTATTTTAGGTAAGCGGAACCTATCATGAGCAGACTTCGAGTGGAAATCAGTGAATATGCACTGAATACCGAATACTGAGTACACAAGTTATTCACAATTTATTTGTTCACTTACCGTTAATCGTTTAGCAACACCAACACATTCGATTCTGATAGTTTTCTTCCAATTTAATACGGAAAAGTTGCCACTGCTATGTATCTATTCTAATACTATCACGAAAAACATTAATCCCATCTGTGTACATATGTTAATCGTACTGATTTTAATCAAGAAAAAATATAAACAAGTTAACGCTCTTCACTACTACACCCAAAAATTTTATTTCTCGGTAAATATTGAAAAAATCTACAATTAGAAGTATGTTATTATTTATAGTTATAGAATTCTATAGTTATAGTATAGTATAGTCTATAGTTATAGAATAGAATATTATAGAATAGTTTAAAAGCGGTGGCAGCCCTGTCCGGTGCGGACGAACAGATGGTCGACTTGAGCTTCCAGTACGGTCGGAATCTGGGCCTTGGCACCAGTTTGTGGACGATCTGCTCGATTTCGTGTCCAGCTCAGAGGCCACGGGTAAAAGTGCGGGTTGTAGAGGGGGAACGCGAAATTATTGCAGCATAGTTAATTTGCTATGAAATCTCTTTTATTTGGTGAAAATCTGGACACTTTCCCCTCTCTCCATCTATAAGGAAAATATTTATTTTCGAACAAATTCATAAGTTTGAAATTCAACATACATATGGCTGAATTCTCGTGAGTTTGAAAATATACTTATCATTTCTGAAAAACGCTCGGACTTTTCTCTTGATAACTTAAAATACAAATACAAATACACAACTTTCTCCGTAACTTTATCCCTTTATCACGTGATGCCACCGTTTCAAAGCCACACCTCAACGAACAATCCTGGTGCAGTGATGCACGCTGTTCTCCCATTTTGCAAATCTATTTTATCTTTTATTTAGGGTATGTGTTCTTTAAATCAGCCTATTATGCAATGATCGATAACATTTTTCAACTCATAAAGTTTTTAAGCTGTAAGCGAGATTCAACTAGTTAGACACTTGCTAAGATATGTTTGATAAGGTAGTATACATTTGGTAGTATAAATAAATACGAGTGATTGTAGTACTTTTCATTGACATAAATATATACACTATTATATAAATAATGCATGGGAATGGGAGGGACCATCAGGGCACCCGACTGAAGCGTGGGAATGCCAACTCCCCATTGCTAACCGTTTGTGAATAGAGGGTGGGCTCTTCTCTCCACCCATTGGGGTATCCTCGTGTTACATAGCTTGCTCTTTTGACCAATTGTTCAATCATGTTGTTGGAAGGAGATTCTTTATATTCCTGAGGATAGATATAAGTGGTACATACAGTGGCATGATAAGGATAATTAGTGGTTATTTAAGCTTGATCAAGTCTAACAGAGAGGAGAGCCCAGCTGTCGGACTTAGTTTCCGTGCTACACCGTGAGCACCAACAAGTTTTTTACTCGGATTGAATCCCGATTAGGAATATCTTGCTGTTTTGATGTCGACCTTGGCCCGTTTCACGTTTCATGCACACACACACTACTGCGCCATTTAGATCAAAGGAGTGGAAAAGGAAAAAGGAAAATCATTTGGAGAAAAGCAAACCATCATTTAACTGCATGTGCCAGAAAGGGAAAGGTGACTAAACGTCAAAAAGTCTAATAGATCATAGAATTAGGTGAAACAAAAATATAAGGAAGTTGATCTGAGAAAGGAAACTTTACAGATTATCCTGTGAAATCGAAATATTTTATAATTAGATCGGTGAAAACCAAACAAAATTACGGAGAATATGGTGAAATTGCATTTTTTTACCGAATTACTGTGATATTCACAGAACTTCTGTAAGTTGAGCTGATTGTTCCAGAAAAAACAAATATTTTCTTATGATAAATAATAATATTTAGGGTGTATCCCTTAACTCAACCTATTATGCAATAATCAATTAAATTTTTATTATTACTCATAAAGTTTTTTTTTGAAGCTGTAAGCGAGATTCAGCTAGTAAGACACTTGCTAAGATAAGTTTGATAATACATTTGGTAGTATGTATCACGAAAAGTTACACAACTCTTTTTTATAAAGAGTCAGAGCTTATTCGAGGGATATGGATTTAATGTCGGTCTATAGGCACCAAACCGGGTCTATTCATGAATGCGAGATCGATGCCATTCAGATGGATTTATTACAAAAATGCAGTCTTTTGTATGTTTTTTTTCTAATTTCATGAATTAAGGCATTGCTAGCTGTATTCGATTTACTTAATACAAGATTTCACAAAACAAACTAAAGTAACACTAGCCTCGAAACACTTAA
Organism: Aedes japonicus; assembly: GCA_034211315.2. Taxonomy (NCBI): domain Eukaryota; kingdom Metazoa; phylum Arthropoda; class Insecta; order Diptera; family Culicidae; genus Aedes; species Aedes japonicus. Next base: position 54,984 of record JASCZW010007172.1, read on the forward strand.
GTAATGTATATGATTTATCAGTCATTCAATAATGAAAACATTATAATTCACTATACAATGATCTTGTACTTTCGGTTTGTGTTTAGATTAGCCACTGGAATATAAACAGGAGGTGCGGCTCAAACAGCGTCTGTCCTGGCAACTAGCGGTTAAGTAAGAAACGCTGTATCGCGTCAACTATACATTATTAGGTGGCAGTCGCACCAAGGCGATGTAGGCAGCGCGACCCGGGTAAGGAAGGTGCATGCTGAAATCTTACCCTACTACGAAAAATGGAAGTATCCTTTATACGGTATATAATTTCGGATCATCCATGGAGTTCCCAAGTATTGTATAGTAATCTTAAATTATTTTTTTCCTTCGTGGCAATGATAATGCAGGTCTCAGATATAATTTTTGTTATCATTTTGTATTGTAACACCCCTTCGCAATATTTGTTATGCTATTTCAGCTTCACATTTATGTAGTTTTAGCCCACCCAACCCATGTTATGTTGAGATGGGCTTGAGATGGGATTTTTAACGTTTGTTTTTAGAAGGGATCATGCGACGGTTTCTACTATATTTTTTTTTCCTACTTTATCCAAACAAATTTAATTATTCAAAATCGAAAATTGTTTATGATCCTTCATTTTCTATTGCACAGATATGAAGAATTATCCATGGGCCTAGAGGAATCAAGAGTTATCGTAGAATTCAAATTTCCTTCCTATTTTTTGTTGACTTGTTAAGTCTCCTTTTAGGCGGTAATCATAATCATGTAAAATTTATTTCGGCTTGCTGTTTGCTTAAATTTCATTTGCCATTCTGCTAGGCTGCCTGGTGATAAACTTTTCCTTCATTACATCACTTTAGAAGTTTCTGACATTTCAGAGTTTATATCATCTAACTTCGCAGCAGAAGAGGCAAATAGCTGCATTTTATTTTAATATGTATATTATTTAGCATATCATTACAACATTGTATTATTTTCATCATATCATCACTGTATTTTAATATAATCATAATAAAATTATTTACTAAAACAATAAATAATAATAATTAAATTTCATTTACTTAAAAGTTACAGGAAGTTGATTCCAGATAGTACAGATATTTTATTGCATGGTATCTTGAGGTGTTCTTCTATTAAATTAGATCATTGGATGTAAATAAAATTATTGAATGCTCTCAAATTCTGCTAATTATGATTATCCATATGTCATGAATTCATACTTGGAAAATCAACATCAAGCAGCTAATAGTTACCATGGCAACAGTAAGTTAAAATGTATAAATATTATTTTTGTAAAATTTAATAAACTTTTTCAGGATACCTCAAATCGAGATTTTGGGAAATTGCTGCTATCGCTGAAAACGAACGAAAAGTGCTTAAGCGCGAAACCACAGAACTCTAGACTTTAACACTTTACAACATTTCTTGCATTTCAGGATCCACCTAAGGGAGATCATAAATAATAATTACCGAGTGATTGCAGTATTTTTCATTTACATAAATATAGACACTATCATATAAATATTTCATGGGAATGGGAGGGACCATCAGGGCACCCGTTTGAAGCACTCTGGATGGGGAGAGTGGAAATGCCAACTCCCCATTGCTAACAGTTTGTGAATAGAGGGCGGGCTCTTCTCCCCGCCCATTGGGGCATCCTCCTGTTAGATGGCTTGCTTTTTTGACCAATTGTTCAATCTTGTTGTTGGAAGGAGATTTTTATATCCCTGTGGATACGTATAAGTGATGTTGCCTATCGATCCACCCAACCCTTTTTTGGCCCTTCATACAATGGCATGATTAGGATAATCAGTGGTTATTAAAGCTTGATCAAGTCTAAAAGCGAGGAGAGCTCACTACTGTCGGGCTTAGTTTCCGTGCTACAATGGGTCGTAATAAATATCATACATATCATACAATTAGAAGTATGTTATTATTTATATAATCTATGGGAAAATAAAATAGTTCAACTTTGGGAGATTTGTAGCACTTCCACAAAAAAGCTGATCTTAATGTACTGCCAAACCCATTTCATTCCAATAAAAGTCATAATAAAATAGTTTGGCAATATCTAGCGATTACGTCGATTGTAAACACGGTTCAGAAGAGGTGCAAGCGTATTTGAATTATTGTGAAAATTAATCCCATAGTTTTCTAGTATTTTATCACGAATTCGTAGATTCTCATGTGGCTAGTGTAATAAGTGAAGTGTGATTTTTATGGTTTGTTCAATTACGCAACGAAAATGTGTAAGGATATAGTGCAATTAAAGAGAAAACTTGGAGACTGGCTCGAGTATTTTCCCTAGTACGTTTAGATCAATACGACGAATTTGTAGTGCAAAGGTAAGAAATTGTGTTGAAAATCTGACTGCTCATTATTTTTACGAAATTTAAGTCTCCGAAACGTTTTTGTAGCTTTTAATTTTATTCAAGACCTTATTGTATTTGCAGGATAATATATTCTTGATTACTGCGTCCATTTATTGGAGGAATTAAACACATCTTTTCACTTGAAGTTGGATGACTGCCATCTATCATCGTGTACAATGGTGAGCATAGATTCCGCCCCTAAGTCCAGCAAGTTCGGAAAGGTTACAGTAATCAGTGATTTTTGTACGTCCGGTATGCATTGTAAGCTCATTGAACAGTGCGGAAAAGTTTAGCAAACAAGTTGGGAATCGCGAACTCCTCTATTGTTTCCTAAACTGGCAATCGCCGATTTAAGTATGCCTGACAGCAACCGCTGGTCTAATCTAACTCTCGTCAAAGATGGACGTATTTAAAAACCTTTAATAAACGTTATAAGTTCTTGTTAGTTCCCGTCGAGCGTTTTAATTCTCGAACCGCAACTCGTTCCGCTCCGGTTCAATGAATCCAGCAATATGCTGACACCGGATATGATACCTGGAAATCCCGATCCCGTGAAGATGTTCCTGCAAGCCTCAAAATTTTGGAATGTGGTTTCCAGGAGGAGCCCCCAGCGGCAGATGCTGAATCAGCGAAATATCAAGAATTGGATTGGAAGCCCAATTCACTTCTGGTGAGTTTCATTGCGGACGAATATCTCGGGTGTATCCGTGACAAGGACACCGTGAGAGAGATGTGGAAGATTCTGGAGGACACTTTCGCCAAGAAATCGACGGGATGTCAAACGCTGATCCGGAAGCAAATCGCAAGACTGCACCTGACCCTTTGGTACGACTCTTTAGTACGACCCTTTGGTGACGGCCCGCGAAAATCTGCCGTAGTAAGATCTTACCTATGAAGTAATGAAGACGCGATTGATCGACGTGGAGTCCAAGTGGAACGATCGGTTGCAGAGCACGGAGAAACGGCCAGCTGAATTCACTGGAGAAAAACAGAAGAAGGCCAACAATAAGTTCAACGGGAAATGCCACGTTTGCGAAAAGCGAGGCCATATGAAAAGGGATTGCAGAAGCAACAAAGGTAACGCCAACTAAGCAACAGATGCCAAAGCTGTAGTGCTCATATCTGACTGCAGTGGTACTAAGGAGGACAGTGTTGGAAGGATCATCTTCAAGCTTGATTCCGGTTCCAGTAACCAACTCGTGGATACCAAGAAGTGCTTTTCAACCCTAAGTGAATTGAACCAGCTGGTACGAATCAATGTCGCAAAGGTTGTGCAATCGTTGACGGCAAATCAACTGGGTTTTTTCACTGAAATCAGCAACCGTGGAGTGCTAATAAAGGGCGTGCTATTTGTTCCTGATCTGACGGACAACCTCATGTCGGTCAAGAAGTTGACAAAGGCAGGCGTTGAAGTTACATTTGGAAGTGTAGGTCAATCAACGAAAAGCAAATCTGTGCAGTGCAGTTCAGATATGACTAATTTGTGGCATCGTTGACTTGGCCACTTTAGTGAGAACGGCATGAAGACAATGGTCCGTGGGCAGCTGTTACATGGAATGAAGGTAAATGTTAGCAAACTCGATTTCTGCAATGCTTTCATCCAAGGAAAAAAAAAATGCCCGGAGTCATTCGATTGCACACGAAAAAGAGCCACCCGCATGTTGGAGCGTTTCCATTCGGACGTATGCGGACCGATCGAGCCACGTACCTGTGATGGCTACCGTTACTTTGTATCCTTCATTTATCCAATCTCATTTTGCGATGGTGTTTCTGCTGAAACGAAAGTTGGAGGTATTCTCGAAGTATTCAAAAATTCGAGACCATGGCAACTGCTGTGACGGGCGTATGAATTTCTAAGCAAACTGTTGACCAAGGCCGGGAATATTGTTCAAGAAACCAACATCGATTCTACAAGCGAAAGGGATACCGATAGAGCCAATAATTGCGTATTCCCAGCAAAATAGAGTTGCGGAGAGACTCAATCGCTCTCTTGATGAAAAGGTTCGGACGATGTTGATTGACTCGAAGCTAACGAAGTCCACGTGGGGAGAAGCTGCACTGACTGGCGTTTTACTCATGAATCGAAGCCCCACCTCTGCCGTTTTTGGTTGTCAAGCATACGTCTGAATACCCAACCGATATCGAAAGAAACTTGATGCCAAAAGTAAAGCAATGGTAATGGTAGGATATGCTCCCAACCGATATAGGTTGTGGAGCAAGCAAGATTGTGATTCCTAGACGGTTTGAGCTGTTTAGTGCAAGCAACTACCTTTGCTTATCTTGACATACGCGTACATCTTCTACAATGTGCAGACTTCTTCAGTGTCTCGTACTAAAGTCGAGTTATTAGTACAAGATACTGAAGAAGTCTGGACATTGTAGACGAAATATGCGTATCTGTCAAGATAAGCAAAGGTAGTTGGAATTAAATGGAAAATACAAATTTTTCTTCTAATTTCAAGATTGTGATTGCTCTTGACATCAAATTTAACGAAGGTTTCTTCCCATATGGTAAGGAATGCCACAACCAAAGAGAAGAAAGATTCGTTGTTCCTGTAATGTACGAGCAAGAAGAGGAAGATGTAGGCCAAATCGCGCCGATTGTTGCACCAGATGAGACGGTTAAAGTAATCATGGTATCCAAGCCGGAAGACAACGCTGATATCGAAGAGGAAGATTAGCCCACAGCGCTCCCTTCGCAATTTGAACGTGGCGAAGATTCCGGCCTTCCATGCGACCGGATCGTCACGCAGGCACGCAGCGAACGGAAGCGCAGATTTCGGGCGAGTTGCTCATCTATATAACCGGATTCGAAGCAACTGCTGTCGACCCTCTTTCCCCAGATGTGACAGGCAGTTATGGCGGTACAGCAGCCTGTAACAATTCCGATGGCTGGATGATGGAGGTTCAAGACGAACAACGATCGATGGAATTCAACAACGTGTGGAAGTTCACGAAGCGACCCGATAAAGTGAAGCCTCTGAAGATCCGATCGGATATTCCGGCCGAATGAAAGACGAACATGGACAAGCAATGGTTCGCTATAAGGCACGACTTGTGGCTGAAGGGATTCGTGCAGCGACCTGGGATCGACTACGGGGAAAGCGGTGCCCATCTGCTGGCGGCTAGCCACTGTTTGTGTGGTGCACTCGCTGTTGGTGTTCGCTATGGCTTTCATCTACACCAAATGGACGTGAAGACAGGTTTTCTTCATGGTGAGTCGTGGTTCGCCGGGTAAGATAGGTTGGTGGTGAGTGCTTTATTTACATTGTGATGCAAATTATTCGTTCACGCATGCTCGTCGGACCGCCATCTTGGAAGAAATAAACCACTGTCCCATTTGGTAGGCGACTCAGCGGCTTGCCCGTACTGCTGGTGTAGATCGGTCCACGTTCGGCTCTCAGGCGTTGACATGAAGTGCCTTGTTTTCCTGATGAAATACCGCTATCACACTCTGTGATGTGGCCTTCCGATAGCTCTTGCTGTTGGTTTTAAATCGAAAATCGCTCCTAATTTTCAAATATTTCACTTGACAGCTTATTGTTAACCAAAACGAACCCTGCGGCCACCCAATTTTGTTATCCAACATTTCAGCGGTTTCTCGTGGAAGTGGAGTTTCCTTACATATGTAACACAGCTTTAACACAACATTTAGATCTCGGTTGCATACTTTGTAATAAAAGCTTTTATATGAACAACGTTTTTCTGCGTTTAGTCAGCTTGTTTGTGTAGCTTAGAAATGTATCTCTCTTACATACACACTACCAAAATGATAAGTAAACTTCTGTCCCCTGAGACCGACACATACAAGCGTCCTTTAACACATAAGAATGAGTTGAAAGAGATGAGAAAATAATTCAATCAAACACATCTTTCGCCGAATTGCGTATGTGTCAGTTTCAGGAGACATAATTTTACACGAAATCCTTCTTTACGTTCCCCGAATTTTTACGAACATGTATTACGTCTCGCGTAAAATTCAAAATTTCTAAGTGTGTAGTTTTATTTGTTAGTTTTTGTTATAGCTTTTCAAAAGCCTTTATACTAAAAATACCTTAGCCGCTTAGTGCTTATAGCTGTATAGAATGTTGTATAAGTAGTTGCGGCACAGAGTATGCAGCATCTATTTATATTGAGTTGCAATTCATAGCTAAGCAAGCGTAATCATTTCTTATTCTGTCAACCACCTTACAATCATTCGCCTGAGCTGTCAAACGAAATGAAAGGATTACTGTCCATTTGATCAAGCAGAGTATTTAGATTGCATAATATTTCGAACGATTTTGTAGAAATATAAGGAAAGCGGTACTTACTACCGAAAAACTAAACGAAATCTGAGAAAGTGTGAAGTTTATTTGAGGAATTCATTTTCGGAGATTCGTGTAACTGACAATGCTGATGATCATCATAATTCTGGAAACATAAGTACGCCCGGACGGCTGATCAACAAGCGACTGGTTACGTTACGACAAATTCTACAGAATTGTCGTGAGTATCAGGTCCTAACCCAAATCATGTACGAAAACGGCTTCCCAGTGGAGCTTACAAGACTGATCCAGGCTATGATGAATGGAGTGACCTGTATAGAAGATTTGATGTCAACCGGGAGCATAGAGGTAACGGAGCTACGCAACAAAAATACCTACCTTAAACGCAACTCTTTAGGATTTGAATGGAGCTCATGGCTCTCGACGATCGATCTGAAAAGTGTGTTTTTCCACGTTTAGTTGCTTCAGGAATGCACACATCTAACCTTGTTTTTGCCGGAAACGGAACCTTTAGATTTAAGAAATCCTTGGTCTTTGTAACATGCCTGGAATATTACAGGATCTTTTACAAACCGTAGTACTGGTTGATTGTCTGGTGGTTGTCAGCTCCTGAACGACATTCTCGTCCATGGAATCATCCTCCGCTAAAGAGAAGCTCTAAAGGAAACTGGAAAAGCTACTGCGACGGTTGCGAGAGCATAATTTCCGTTTATATACTGACAAATGCGTAATGAAATCTGCCAAGTTTCTCGGGTTCTGTTCGTCCCACGACGGATGGAGAGTGGAAGACGACAAACGAGAAGCCATTGAAAACTTTCGTACGCCCGAACAGTTATCCGAGTTAAAAAATTTCTTCGTAAAACGTACGAAAAGTGTTGAGAAGATCGTAAAACTCGGCTAAACTATGAAATTAGCTGAGCATGAAGAGCAAGAATTCAATTACCTGAAGAACGAAGCATTGAATTCGATTACAAGATTGTGCTCTTTCGATCAAAATGACGTAACATCATTTTATGTGGATGCATCTACAACAGGTCTCGGCGTGATTCTCATGCAATTCGACGAATCTGGATATCCTCGTATGCCTGTGCGCATTTATAGTTCTAAGGATCGAGGAAAAATACCCAAAAAGAGGCTCCAAAATCGTTTGGAGTGTTGAAACGTTCGCGTACTACTTGATCAGTAAACTTTCAAGACAGATTCAGAAGCAAAAGAATTTATTTTTGGCGGGTTGCACTAAATGGGCAGGATTGCCATGACCCAGGTCGAGGGTTGGGCTTTGCGACTTCTTCCACGCTGTCAACCTCATATAGATGCACCATAGCTAACATGTCTTTGACAATTCGACACAAAATTTTCATTAGGGCCTAACTGACAAACGTAAACAATGGCTTCTTCCGTAAATTTCTCGTCGCACAAAAGCTACCCATGTAAGCCTCCAATTCTATCGGATAGGTAACACTTCCTCTTCGAAATGATTGTGGTGGATTGATTAGGCGAGTTTTCAATGACGAGAAATTTAAGGAAGAATCCATTGTTTACGTTTGTCAGTTAGGCCCTAATGAAAAATTTGTGTCGAATTTTGGGCATTTGACAATTTTGCACATCTGAGAATTGAAATTGACAAAGATTTTTCATTAGGGCCTAACTGACAAACGTAAACAATTCTAGGGTTTTTTTTTCATTAGGACGAATCTACAATTGAGAGGGATTCTCTCCGGGCTCGCTCTCTTTCATTCATAAACCAATCAGTTTGCGCTTACATCACATCACTCAGCCGATGGATGTTTTTGATTTGTCGACTTTGTCACCATGGCTACTCAAACTCGACCACTGATGTTTTGAGAAGTCCTAATGGACTGGTTGGCACAACTGTCCTATATGCTGCCAACACTGTTGTGTTTCGATCTGTACTAAAGAATGCCTCGTAAGTATTATAATGGCGCTGTAATGAACGAAAGAGAGCGAGCCCGGAGAGCATCTCTCAATTGTAGGTGCGCCCTTTTGAAAAAAAAAACCCTAGAATTGTCTCTTCTTTGAATTTTTCGACTCTGGAAACTTGCCTCTCTAATCTACCACAGCTATTTCGAAGAACAAGAGTCCTATTCGATAGAATTGGGAGCCTTCATGGGTAAATTTTGTAGGTCAAGAAATTTACAGAAGAAGCCATTGTTTACGTATTTCAGTTAGGCCATAATGAAAAATCTTTATCGAAATATAGCCCATCAAAACAAATCGATGAATGCCAAGGCACGACAGGCATGACAGAACAATTCAACGAACTTCTTCTCACTTGCTTCGAATCCTATAATGACGTGACGATGCGACATATAAAAGTGTTGAATGTAAGACAGAACAGGTGGATTCAAGCATCCTATCCATATATTCATCACATTGATACTGAAATTCATGTGGGCTATAGCAAAATCCTTAATGATTGCCCCCCCCTGGTCTCTAACGATATGAGGCTGACGCAAAAAGTTTGGAAGTTCTGGGACCACTTGTCTTTAAAAATGACTTGATTGTACTGCCTAGGAATCTTCGCAGAAGAGTGTTCGAGATGGCCCACCAAGGACATATTGTATGTGGTGCTACAAAACGGATTCTACGCGAAAAAGCTACTGACTTCGTAAGCAAATACGAAAAATGTGTTGTGATCTCTTGAAGGAATTCGCCAATCCCATTCCCAAGTCACCAACTTCCAAGCGATCATTGGGAAATACTGTAGATAAATTTTCTGTCTTTGTAGGGATGTTGTTTCGATGAGTTTCTTCTGAGCATTGATACATATTCCTGCTTTGTTACACGTTTCAGAAAGAAGGAATACGGATACTCGGAGTATCAATGCAACATTATGTAAAGTTTTCGCAATTTGGGGTCTGCCTCTAATAATACAGAGCGATATCGGGCCCTCATTTCAGAGTTCGGATCACACCTTTGCAGGAGTAGTTCACGATTTTAACCAGAGATGGAGCGAAAGTGGTCATCTGCGGTGAAAGCGGTTTAAGATTAACTCGCAACATCTGTGATGTGAAGCGCGTCCCTCATGGTTCTTCTTCAGACGCCAATGGGCCAACGCAAGGGATAACTCCTCTATTTCGGGATTATACGGCCAACCACAGCCATCTGGACAATTCGCATCCCTTGTGCCTTCAACTCCTACTGCAGACATCGAAAAGAGACGAAGACGAGAAAAGCGTAAACCTGGAAAGTTCAAGGATATGATAGCGTATCAAGTAACAGAATAGAGAGTAGAGGCAGTTGAGTGGGGCAAATGGACAGATTGATAAAAACTAAAAAGCAAATGAACAGATTACTAGATGTAAGAAATTAAAAGGGATTGAACGGGAGTGGGGTTGATTCGTAAGAAAGGATAAGAGCTTGGGAGAATTAGGAAACAGCTTGGGCAGTTAGCAGGCGAACAAATTAAGACATAAGGTGAGAGGGAATCAACAGCGGATGTAATACCCGGATGTCATAACCAAAACTAAGAAAAAATACATTCAGTCTTGTTAATGACCGTGACAAGTAAAGACATGTTCAATAAATAACACAAAAAAATTAAATGGAGCCCTTACCGTCCGGAATCCACGACAGTAACGAGGCATAGAATATACCAGAGGGTTGTCATTCTTTCAATCTAGATCACATCGAAACGAACAACAAACGTTTTATTATGCAAATCGGTTTTTTGATTCTTCATTATTGTAGTAATTGTCACGTGTATCCAGTGTGTTACTTACAATTGGGTGATTTACAGTTCAAAAGGTAACAGAACATGGCTCGTGATACTCTTATGCTAATAATTGTGAAAATATTTTTGTTTGTTTAAAATAAATCAAAGTTACGTACGAATATTAAGAGGATGAATCGCATATGTACCATGCATTCTTGTTAGCCGTATTGTTGTGTATGTGTCTAATGTAGGTAAAGCCCTATCCGTCCGTCGCATCTGTGATAGTTTTGCTTATCTTGCTTTGTTATCACAATTAAGTATATAATTTTTGGTTTTCATATGTACAGTTGCATTTTGGTTGTGCTAGGTGACGTATTTGAGTGGATTGCTAGTTAGGTCTAAATATGTAACATGACGAATAAAACGTACAATGATAAAACAGGATAGTACGTAAACAATTCTTTTCAACTTACCGTTCTACAGTACTAGGTAGATAAATGTTGTTTTGTTTGATCCATTAGCAGCAACCTTTTAACATAGCAATATATAGTTTTTGTCATTCTTTACAGACCAAAAACAAACATAACCAAAATCATAAACACTTTAGTATGAGGCACTTAATACGCTAAAATGTTATATATCCTCTAGGATTGACGCGAAAATGTTCATAGCTTTAATTGGCTTTTTTGTTGTTGTTTATATTACTATACAAATATTTGCTATCGTATTTGTGCACTACGTACTTATCCGTTACTATGTGCTCAGTTGGAACATGATCATGATTATCAAACTACAAACTACTTTTTATCAAACTTATTTATTTTTGTTTCCATATCCTTTCTGTTTACAAAAGCAACATTTCACGTTCCGTATTCGATCGATCTCGCTAGCCATCATCTAACCTATCTGGCTCCTAGTTACATATAAGTAATGGGTAGAGTTTCTGAAACCGTCACTACTGTTTCGCACTCGGCAGCTCGCAATTTCCCGTCCAGCAGGGGGCTCTAAAGCGTTGCACGTTGTTTTTTCTACAAAATTTCGTACGCTTCATTTTCTAAATTCATTTTTATAGATATTAATTTACAAATCAATTTTTGTATTTTGTATTTTGTACGTGTAAGTTTTATATGTGATGCTGAATTGTTTGGTCGTGTAGATTGAGGTGTATAAAATTGGACAATGGTAGCAACGGATGTAAATATTAGTTTTACGAATTGATGGAGGTTGGGATTAGAATGTGTTATTTTTTTCACTATTGACCACTGGTTGGCATCATACCGTAGAGTACTGCTATAGAAAAAGCAGAAAAGAAAAACAAAACAGTAGTTCGCAATCAAACCTGGCGCCTAAAATCGGGTGACGACGTAGAATGGTGATTAGAGAATCTTAGGCAAAGTTATTGCACGGAAACAAATCTGATCCTATTTTTTCATGCTTTGCAAATTATGGAACCAGAAGCTGTATTCCTTTGTGAAATCATGATCGTAAGACCGAAATGACCAATATCATGATTTAGGGCAACAATTTTCATGAGCCAGAAATCATGGCCACTGCAAGCGTGACGCGTACCTGTGAAAACGTTTTCAATCGTTTTGCAGCGTTGTTTGCTTTCGGAGGTAAATTTGTGAAAATTCTGAAAAAGGGTTTCATTTTGTATGAATTCTCAAACAATTAATATTTTTTATCAACTCAGTTGTTTGTACCGTTAGAAGTTCCTACCTTGCGTGTATCTAGAACTTCCTGCTCGGCAGTAAGAAGGAAATCTCTTGTCCACTTAAGTAACGATACGTGAGAAAAGTTGATGAGCAAGAGTATGAAAGAATAAATTATTTGCTGCCTATTTGTTATAATTTCAACCTCCTTTTTTCTTCAATTTTTCCCAATACAGTACCCTTTACCCTTCAGTCAGTAACGTTATTCAGTTCCATATCATTCTGCACGCACGATTTCTACGAAGATTTGCTCATGACGCTCTTGCCAGCTGTTTTCGAAGTTTATAACCAAATGAATATTTATATTGACACATCTTAAACCAACGATGCGACGTTTCGACCTTGTCGTAAAACAAGGAAAAGTTATTCTTCCAGAAACAAAACAAGAACATTTAGAGGCTTGCAAATTGAATACGTCCACTTATCAAATGAAGTGATTGGTGGACAATATAACACTGATGATCGGTACCAGCTATAGAGGAGTGAAGATTTTTGGTTAATGTACCTTTAAAAGGAACATCTATAATGAAATAATGATCGATCGAATTAAAAAGAAACTGAAGACCTGATCAACGACACTTTAATCCAGTACCAAACTCTGTTTATGAAACACCTGAAGCGAAAAGCCCATTTTCTGACCCACTGGCAATCGAATGGATGGACCTTATCCGTTTTACTTCAATATTCATTCATAATATCAAGCTCAAGACTTCAAAATAATTGTAACAACAACATAAAAATAATTGTTAAACCAGGCTCATAAACTATGCGCATCCACCATCATGAGCCAAGATCGGAATTCAAATCATGATTTGGGAAGCAGAGACTCATGATATCATGATTCCGATTCATGCAACTGCAAAAACAAACAAAACTGGCCGTTTTACAGCAACTTCAATTGGACCAATAATGCACAGGAAAGGGTGTCCCACATCAAATTGCATCACAAAAAATAAAAATGCTGTATGAAATTACCCATTCGGAATTTTCTTTTGAAAATTTGGGTAGAATTAGTTTAAAGTGTTTTTTTTGTTGTTGTACTTTTATCGCTGTCAGTTTTTCATAAATTTGAAAAAAATGGCGTCACATGAAAAGCCACGTCGCGAATTGATTTTGCGCAAGCACCTCTCATCGGGGCATTGGAAAACAACTCAAATCGTGCAGTCAGCGATGAGTCGTATGATTCAAGGTAGCTACGAAACTCTGAGCAATGAACGGAAGGAGAAATGCGGTCAGAATGGATGTTCTATTAGTGAATCCCAATGTTTCGGTCAGGGATTTGACCAACAAGTTTAATCTGTCCAAGTCTTTCGTTCAGAGAGCCAAGAAATGGGATGGACTGCATACGTACAAAGCGCAGACGGCTTCAAATCGTGACGAACGGCAAAATACGGTGAGAAACTGTACACTCAGATGCTGACGAAGCTTCATTGTTTCATCATGGATGACGAGACTTACGTCAAGGCTGACATCAAGAAGTGTCTACAGAAGCGCCAGCTTCCTCTGCTAAAGTAACACGAGTGCCCTACGCTCTTCTGGCCGGATCCTAGCTTTGTGCTACTATTTATTCAAATGTTGTCCTGGAGTGGTACGAAGCCAACGGGGTCACTTTCGTACCTAAGAACATGACCGCCCCCCAACGCACCGGAACTAAGACCCATCGAAAAATACTGAGCTATTATGAAGTATCCCAAGGAGGACAAATCTGAGGAAGACATGAAGAAAAAGCGGGTTTCCATACAGAAGCTGCAGCCAGATGTTTTACAGATCCTTATAAGTGGAGTTTAGCGTAAGGTGCGAGCTTACGGTTTTGGTATTCAAGTTAAATGAAATAATTACGCCAAAAGCTTACTAATGGGTTATACTTTAATTTATGAAAGTTTGAAAAGGATCGGTCAATTAAGACTGCTTCTACTGCTTTTTTTTGTGATGCAATTTGATGTGGGACACCCTTTAATACTCGTTTTTTGATGGTTTCATTCTTTCGAGGTTGTCCACGAAGAGTATGCCGTAACAATTCCGAAAAACTGACGCCAAAATCTTTCCGACCCATTGAGTCTCCCTAAGCCGCTTCAGAGCACTCATGTCCGGCTTCAGTCCATTGCCGGGCACTCATTCATCCAGGTTTCATCAACAGTTACCACTCGACGCCAAAAGTCCTTCCAATTCCGCAACAGCAAGTCTAAACACTGTTTCGAAGTGCTCTCGCGTTTTAATGCACCCAGCGGCAGGGATGTGGCCAAAAAATTGAATCTGTCCAAGTAATTTCATATGTAGAATCTCGTCAGAACTATGACGTATGCGCTCAGTACTAATCTTTGTAGCAACTACTAGCTCACACACCTTCACTTTCCGGTCAGCCAACACCATTTCATGAACTATCTTGACATTGTCCTCTGTAACCGCATCGGAGGGCCTATCGCTGCGGGCTTCATCGGTAGTGGAGTTGCGGCCACCACGAAACTCTTGAGACCAATATTTAATGGTGTAATTTAATGGAGCATTTGCCCCATAATACTTATCCAACTTTTCTTTTGTTTCCTTTGCCGTTTTTCCTCTCAAAAAATAATGTTTTATGAGAAAAAGAAAATCGTTTTTATATTCAATATGATGTCAAACACGTCATCAACAACCAGCTGTCAAAACAAAACTAAGGGCAGTATCGCACTGAAATTTGGCGCGTATGCCTCAATATAAACGGACTACAAGGCACTATAACCTTTTATCAACAATCAATAAGGTCCGAAGTACACCTTGCAGTCTGCACCTTGCAATAATTCTTGCGCATCTTTATTTTTGTGGTGAATCGCTATGGGAACTTCCAATAATTACGTCACGCAAAAAGTGACTTTTTATAACCCCCCCCCCCCCCTTGTCACGTTTTTTGTATGGATCTTAATTTTTTTTTGTATGGATCGACACGTTTATCCCAAACCCCCCCTCCCCCCTACCACGTAACATAATTAATGGTCCCTCCCTATGTTATTTTGACACGGTATTCGAGAGTGTGTTGGTGTGAGTTAAGTTATTAGGGGCGAATCATTAGGCTTGGGATCGAGCTTAGAACCGGTGTCGTATTACTTCCTGAGCCATAAAATATATTCATTTTCTTCATCACTATTCACCCGCTGCTTTTATTCAGTAGCATCGCATTTTAAGGATCAAGTAGGTTACTTTTCACCTCGCCTAGTATTTTATATATGTTACATTGCAGAAAACTACACAGATAAAAAGAAACATTGAATTCTCTTCGTTATCTAATGCACATAGAGGGAATGCTAGATTTGGCAGAAAATAATGGAATATTTCATGTTAATTTTAGCCAAATCACGCCTGAATCTAACTTGTGTTATGAAAGATTGCAAACAATATTGTATGGCGCATAACAGATTGCAAACAATTTAGTTGTTAACGCTTGGAATCAAACGAGGGAAAATTTACGTGTCTGTTAAAATTCCTTACGTTTTCTATTTACTCCTTAGCTTCATAGTTGTGGTTCTTTGTTCATTTACACTAGTATTAATCAACAACATCGGAAACATTACTTTTATCTAAAACAAAAGTGAGCAAATTTACTTTTATCTAAAAAAAAGGTCCTTGGAATCCAGACATGACTAACTTCATTGTTATTTTGCATCGCCACTATGAATTTTGAATCATAGGTGTGTAGCTTCCATCAATAGCGGTATTTTATAAATGGATAAAGGGTGTAACGGTCAAAAATAAGTGGCACCTAAATATGGTGTATTTTTCAAATCGTGCATTCAAAAACATCAACACCTCATTGATGTGATGTTTCGGATTATTGACTTTATTTGTTCATATCATATTCCATTCATTTGTCAAAATCACGTCGAAGCAAGAGGAACCGTATCCAATTCCAATCAACGAGATTTCCAGCCTCGGGCTGGTTCTTCAGAACATCTTTCGGTTTCTTTTGATGTGAACTGCTCGGAGATATGAATTGTGCTCGTGATTTTGGCGTGAGGGGTATGGATGTTTACCGCTAGGTCTAGGTTGCATCCGCTCATGAGAACTAGCAAAAATAACTGATTGTGACTGAACCAACAATGAAAAATGTTATTGAACGATTGCAAGATATCCAAGATCACGAGGAAATTGGAACAAGAATACCGCAGTGATCGAAAGAAAGGAGCTAGCGTTTTCAAACGTTATCCTAATCTTTCCATCAGACGAGTCAGAAACGAGTTGCGAATATCACGCATAAAAGTGCGAAGTGCTGCGAAACGACTCGGACTGTTAACATTCAAGGTTATCAGAAAACAAAATTGAGATGATAAGCCAGTCAAACCAAGAGCCCGAAAGTTGAGCACAATATTGTTTGGTTGCGTTATAATCCGTCAAGGCGGATTTTGGGGAGCTCTTATGTCAAAGGATTAACATGACTATCGAAAAAAGAAAGATTGAATGTAACGACAGGCAGTAAAAGTAGTAAACTTCCCGAAAAGAAAGTCACACCTGCGATTTTTACACGTGAGATGAAAAAGCGGTTATTAACGTTTGAATTGAAAGAATGGACAAAAATTATCGATTTTTCATGGGTTTACCTTCACCCGCACTGACAAAATTACCCATGTAGCATCAATCATAGTAACCCATGAGTCAGCAGACAAAATTTGACGGCTCTCTCAGTCGAACTCTAACCGTGATGGCAAAAACAGTGTAGCCACTCCGTTCAGAAGTGTGCGCGTTCAAAGAACGGCACTCCGCCGCGTCGAAAACGTACATCGCGTGGTACTTTATGGACGCTGAATACGCTCGTTCGGGCATCTACAACATCTTGGCACTATTAGACAACAATCAGAGTATCGAAAGCAAGCCCGGTTTCGAGGTTCTGAGCGACAAGAAGCTCCAAAGGATGCTGAAGAGGAAGACCGAGGGAAGAGTGGCTACATCGCTGCGTGCGCTTGGCCGGGAGGTCTGTTCAACCGGCCAAACAGTGAAAAAGTGCCTCGCGAACATGAACATACATATCAGGAAGCGGAAGTCGCGTCCACTGGTTTCAGAGCTGCAGGCAATGACGCTGCGGCAGCGGCTGAATAAGATGGTCAACTCGATTTTCCCGGCGAATCACGACGTGGCGGTGGTGATGGACGACGAGACCTGTCTCACCCTGCATGGCAACGACTGGCAGGGCACTTCGTATTTTACTTCCCCCGAAGGAAGTGAGCTTCAAGGTGAACTTCATTCCACACACCAAGTTCCCCAAGAAGGTGCTGCTGTGGCTGACAATCATCGAAAAGGGGATGTCAAAGTCGCTCTTCTTTCGCTCCGGAACTGGCCGTGAACTGGGAAATTTAGTAGTACGAAATGCCTGCAGGAAGTTGC